>JAZHYW010023864.1:0-82144 GCA_037355805.1 Ixodes ricinus
ATACTACAAAGTTGTCTGCACATTTGTCTGAGTTTGTATGTATAAACAGCATGCAAGTGATTTGTGAGCAATCTAGATAAGCGACGAAGTGACCCGCTCGCTGTCGCTTCAATCTGTCACTACAGGCAAGAGAAAGAACGGGAGCAAGCGACCAAGACGATGAGCAACATTTTCTAGAAATCCAAATCGAAGGACGCAACGAGCAACAGAAATTTCCGTTAAGCTCGTCTGGTCGCCGCTGTCGCTTACATGGTTCGGTCTAACCTTTAACCCAGTCATCTCTTAATTTTTTGCTGGTTTCACTGGTGATGAGCTCAGAAGCAGGAAACAGTGTAAAAATTAAAATGTTACAAACCATAATGTTTGACGGCGTCACGATTTGCTGTATCTCTACCCCCGTTTACCTTGCAGAGTGCATTGTCTGCTCGTCGTGCCTATGGGGACGGCGCCACAAGAACAATCCTCAGTTAACTGAATTGTCTGCATATCTATACACCGTTATCATGGCAGCGGTGTTAAGCCCCAATGTGCTCAGGGAAAGGAAGCTATGCCTCGAAATTTCATAGGGGTAAAGCAACTATACTGGTGATGCACCTTCAGATGTACCCGAGACAGCTGCGTGCAGGTGCACATTTTTTCTGTCACAGCAGCTGGCATGGAAATGCCCTATATTTCATTTGCTTCTAGCTCTCCATATGATGCGAATATGGGGAAAATTCTCCTTTCTATAGCATAAACATGGTGACCCTCCTCCCTCCCCCTCAGTGAGTATTGTCACAAACCTGTAAGTGGTCCAGCAAAGGATTGCAGAATCTCTTCATTTCTTCAATCCAACGTGAAACATTCTTGGCCAGGTGTCTAGAATTTCAGGACGCCTGGAGGCAAAAGGCCAAAGGATTGCAGGCTTGACACTGATTTGTTGACGACAGGTGGGAGAAAAGCAAAGGCTCGACGCGATCAGTTAATGGGCAGGCTGCGTGACCTCAGAGGGTTAGTGCGAGGTGAGGGGAGGGAGGTTAGAAGGCCCTGGAGGATGCCAGGTTTATACTCATGTGTACATGTGCCACACGTTATATTATCCGTGAAGAGTGCCGTGGAGTGCGGCATCTGGCTGAACAGGCTAGATGTGCTGCTAAACGACGATATAAAAGTTTGGGATGAAAGAACGCTTGTTGCATGCAACGCAATTTCCCTAGCGATTTGGGGCAGTTACCAATAGATGAGAGCAGTAGCAGGGAGCCTTCAGTTGTTCCACCCTGCGCAGACCGGCCCGACGAGGCCGTGGCGTTCGATGTGAGGCCCGAGCAGCGGTTCGCAGTCGAAGCACGGCGGAAGGCAACGGGTGCACGACGGAGGCCAGGAATTTGAAAGAGACGCCCCCTTGGTCGTCCGTCCGAGCTGTTGTCGCCGTAGGCTCGCGTCGTCGTCTCTTTACGAGTGCCAAATTTTGTTCCCCTATGCCGAACGCAATTCTTCGCCCAACGCTGCACCAGGCTTTGCTAAGAATGCTTCGCGTTTATTGACACGCATAGTTCTACTGGCAAGAAGTCTGTGTGCCCAGAATGGGACAATTTTTTGTAGTATCACACTTGTCGAGACACGGTGCTAGCGTTGCAGTCATCGAATACGTAGTTTATTTTACTCCGTTTTCACCTCGAGGCTGTAGTAAAAAGTCCAGCTCCTAAACCAATGGTTCTTTACGCAAATAATTAAGATATCTGTAGGTGAAGTTTAGATTAGATACATGTTATCTTATCGAGACGTGCGTTGTTCCAAATGCCAAAGCTTTGCTTTTTCCTCGGACAACCAAATCCGCGTAAGAACTACTTCGCGCCACGTACAAGCAATGCACAAAACTTGCTTTTTCTCGAGGTAAAATGGGTGGTATTTCTAGACCCTGCGTTCACCATGAAACGCGAGGTTGAACTGCATATATTCGCCATTACAAAACAACGTAGAAGCACAGAAGCAAGAGTCGCCTGACAAACATTTTCACGCGGCCGTCGAAAAGTGACACCACACAAGTTAAACAGTTTTCGTCACGGGCTGCACGTTGCGCCACACTGAAAGAAAACGCACAGCCCTGTTGGGAGCGGCAGGGAGCACACCGGAAACCAGGACGCTGGCGCGCCTGAGTATACCTGGGCGTGGCACCGAAGGGCTAACTGTCTCTTTTTTCTCGGTCTGGTGCCGCCGTGTGAAAGCTTCTGCCTACTGTGTGCGGGCGATGAGCCCCTCGTCCTGGGGACCCTGAGCCACAGCCACGCATTTCACCCGGGCAGCGGGAGTTTCAAGAGGCAGACATCAGGTGAATCGCGGCCAGGGCAGCCACGGAACGCCCGCGCCGTAAAGGCCGATTCGCACACTCGCCGACCGCTACCGACCGACAAAGGGACCGCCGGGGTGCGCCGGTTCCTCGAGGTTTCGATGGCCTGCATGCCGCTCTTGAGGGAACAGAGCGGTGCGCTTTGACTGTTCAACTGGCGTTTGCAGAACGCGCGCAGATATGTTGGAGATTGCATAATATGCCACGGTTCCCTCCCACGAAACGCGACAGAAGGAGGGCTGGCGTTATTTTGAAAGTGCCGTCGTGGCTACTTGGGGCATCAATCTGAAATATGATTTTTAGTGTATCTCGCAATCCTGGAGGCCTAATGAAGACGATATAAGTTGTTTTTTTCTGTATACATGAACCGCTCGGTGTCCTCTCTAAGCCCTTGGTTAGGTCTACGTACCATCCTCAGTCTGTTGCATGAGGCCTCATAACGCCCAGAATTGAATTTAATTTTTGACTCGACAGGTAAGTGCATCACTTGGAAGCTAGTGCAGTGGACGACTGAATAATCTGTATGCGTTAACAAACCTTTCAATAAACAATAACTGACCCGAGGTCATTTTCTCGGTTACAACCGTCTCAGAAGTGTCCCGCCATGGTGAAATCCACATCCAGTTGGTGGCTTTGTGTTTCAGTTTATACTCTTAACTTACTGTGGTCGCACCGTTCAATGTAGAAAACAAAGGTAGCCTTGTAGGGATACTTCAACTAGATTCGAAATATAAATCCGCTCGTGTTCAGCAAATAGGCTGAATATGATCCGCTGGATCAGAGCCGTTTGTATTTTGAGCCTATTGGCTATATATTCGTGGGGAATAAACGGCCCACTCTGGCAAGCGCTGTGGAGAAGGCCAGTGGAGAGCATGTGACATCCGGCGACAATCGTGACATAAGTCTGTTCTACGGGAATATGTGCCGTCGGTTGACGTCGTCAGGATGCCCTGGCCGTTCCAGCCACCGAAGTGATTAAAGCACGTCCACCGATCAGACCGCAGACAGCAACTACACCGCTGCTTTTGTGTGAATTTTGAGTGACTGGGTTAGTCTTTTATAATCATGCAGTAAGGATATTAGGCGACGTCCGGGACAACACAAAGGAGAGTCTAGCAGTTGAATGGGAAGTTCCTCCCTCCCCCTCTTCGTGCCACAGTAGCTGTCCTGGATGACGCCGGTCTAAAGCATGTGTAAGTTCTAGGCGAGACAGTTATTCGCCACTCCCTGTCAAGGTTCCTAGACAGGCATTAAATGAGGCTTTAGCAACATCCACCAGGTGCTCTTTGCTAATCGTATAATTTGTTTTAAAATTCCTTTTGTGTGTCCTTTGTAATAGCTACTGGTGTTCGATGTGAACACCTATAGGGCAAAAAATAAGCTCTGAAATTTCAGCTGTAGTATCCCTTTGCGGATCAGGAGGAAACAAAATGTAAAACATTTCTCAATTGCTGCTGTGGTTTCGCTTACATGGCTTGAGAATGGGAATAAGTTCTTGCTTACATGTGCCAAATACTAAAAAAAAAAAATGTAATTTATTAACTACACATTTTTTTTTACGCACTTATCCAATGCAGCGAGCTGGTCCGTGCGGGCCTCTTGACACCCCGCAACGAGCCCAGTCGGTGGTGGATCGGCGTCCCGGGGTCCGAGGGTTTGCCAGGACCCTGATCCGCGGACGGACAGCCCTCCTCCAGATGCTCCGACGATCCAAACACCGCGCAGCTTCCGGCACGGAGGTGATAAGTTTGTTTTGTTATTTTTTTTGTAGGTGTGACCACAGTGGGGCTAGAGTGGAGAGGCGCACTTCGTAACGCTTCGTATGGGGAGAAGTTTCTCCCCGGCGCCGCAGCTCGACGGGGTCGCTGCAACCCCAGCTCACTCCCGGAGCCCTTAGAGACGCTGCTGCTCGTTTTCCACTGTCACGTGGGTTCCATATCCGGTATGCAAGACGGAAAATAATGGAGCATTTCTAGTTGGAATATGCGAGAAAATGGAGGTCAGGCAAACCTGAATGTGCGACAATCGGCATTTTTCTTGAATACTTTTCGGCAGCAGGAAGAGATCAAAGCAATGTTTAAACGCATACCAGAAGCGACGACATTCAATGTGGCTGCGCCTTTGTGAAAAAGGTGAATACTGAGAGAGTTTAGCCGATGGGCGGAACCTGCTGCCCACGAGGACAAGCGGACTTGGCGACGCCACACGGCTCTGCATATGCTAGTCCAAATTCACTGTTAAAATTTGTTTTATCAACGCAATTTCTTGTACACCAGCATCTTGTTACACCTGCATTTCATCGCCAGGTCTAAGCAACAGTCATCCTTTATCAACCTCCGAACACAAAGTTTATGCAGATAAGCTTTTTTTTGTTTTGTTTGGTTTTAAAACAGAATGATGCTTCCTCACACGAAAAGGAGCCTGGCAATTGAGCCGCGACGGGTTCTCAGCGCCTCTCCGCTATACTCTGTTTCACCTTATGATGTACCGCAGGAAAGGCTATCTAGCGCGAGCTCTTTGCTCTAGGGCACATCTCGGCGGCACAAGCTCTCGTGCGTTAAGAGCAGCTCCCAACGTCATGAGCTCGCGCTTCTAGCCTTCTCTGCGGTACAACATAAGGTGAAACGGAGTATAGATAACGCCCGTCTCTGCACCGAATTTTGGCGGTGGTTAGTTGAAACACATAAAGTATCAAAAATTCACGTTTAACAAAGAGGAATGAATGAAGGTCCTATGATTTTAAGGTATTGCAGCAACAAAGCAAGTTTAAGCTATTGATTACATGTCTAGTGCTAAAGGTGCCGAAATCATTTTGTTGTGGCGACAGGTCACTGCATTTTTGCCGTGCCCATTTCGGAGTGGGTCCTAAATTTCGTACCCCAAGATGGCGTTGGTGAGATTCCGTTTTCCGGTTGCCGGACTCCCAAGCTGTAATTGCCGGACTGTCGGCACGTTCAAAGGATTGCCAAGCCCTCCCAGTATAGAGGGCTCCGACCTGAACTCCCTCTAAGGAAGCACGCACCCCAACCTCACCGAGTGGGCCTCTTTGCTGCACAGTTGAATCGGAGAAATTTCTAGAGTAGCTAGACTTACAGGCCAGGATGTCAGCTGCCTGCCTGCAGAGACCGGTGCAAAACACCTCTTCCTCTTCATCTTCTAAAAAAACAATTTTCTATAAACAAGCTTTCCTTTACGGCAAGCCAAAGATACTTCAGACTGCTGTCGAGACAAGTAGAGTGGCAGAGATTTTCAATCACTGTGGTTGGGACAGGTGTCTAGGGTGGTTCAGGCACTACTGGGAGGTGTAGCATAGAGAGGTATGCGAGAGCAAAGGCCATAGGGAGAGGTATGCTAGAGCAAAGGCCATAGGGAAAGACACTCTAGCCTGGCCGTGGTACGACTTACTTTTTTGTGTAGTCCGTAGTTGGGAAGGTTGTACGCCAAGCTACTGTGCAACAGCTTACACAAGATCAAGGTTTGAATCGTAGTAGGTAACAATTTCGATTGAGTGCACACGGCAATACTATAATAGCGATAATGAAAAGAAAAAAAAAGAATTAAAGACAGTTTATTTTGTGTGGTTGAACGAAATGTTCTCATACCAAACACAAATAGGCACACGTTTTTGGAAGTCTGTTCCACTCCTCAAGAGTTGGGGAGAGGTCATTTCACTTCGGCATGACAGATACGGTACCCGTGACCCGTCGTGGGAGTGTTTTGTGGCGTAAACCAGTCCCGAAACTAAGACTCCAAAACGTCTAAATTCAAATTTCCTTTCCGTAAAGTGCGGAAGTTCGAGCCCAATTGTATATAAAGGGGCTGACAGTCATTTCTTCATTACTGTTGGTATATGAATCGATGCAATCAACCCATCTCTCCCTTAATTTGTCATTAATGATGACAGCTGATTGGCCAGATACGCCAACTTGCGGGATTAAAAGTGGCAGTTGACACGAAGAATTAAGAAAGTTTGCTGGAGCACCCGTGACCACAGGTGAAAAAGAAGGAGAAATGCGTGTCATCTAGTGCAGGAGTTCTCGAAACTTTTTTTTATCCGTGGCGATCAATGTCTCGATTGATCGCCGGTCTGGACATTGGTACTGCAAAGCAACGCAGATGCCTACAAACCTTGTCAACAGTACTGCACATGCTACGAAGCGAGCGTTTTAGACATTGTTACACATTGAAGGGTGGCTCAGATCTTTTTAACGCGGTGCTTACACCGAAATCTTACTTAAGGCCAGTGACGGTTCGAGAAATTTGGCAAGTCCAGGGAACCCCTGGATTCCTGGGTACCCAGTTTGAGAAACCGTGACACGTGTAATAATACTAGTAATCTATAGGCAAGGAAGCAGATACAATAGACCCTTCTCAAAAGTTCATCAAGCAACTCCGACGGTCGCCACGTTTTGGGCATGACATCCTGCGCGAAGCCTGGGATTGGATTCGAGCTCACTCCGAGCGCTGACAGAGCAATCGTGTCGAATACATTGAGACCCGAGTGTATGTCGAGCAGCGACGGAGTGCCCGCGTCCAATACGCTGCTTGTAGTGCATGCCTGAAGTGCGGCGTCCTCGGATGCTGCGTGCACCAGTCACTGGAGGGCCCGCACTTTCGCAAAAGGTCTATACGGAGAGCAAGTCGTCTACTTCCTGCGCAGGATTTGCTGTGACGTCATGAACAACGCCGAGCTCTGATTGGTTTTGATTGAAAGGACAGTGGGTAGACCTTAATGCTAAATGCCTTGACGTCTACCCACTATTTTTTTCAATCGGCCAATAAGAGCTCAGTGTTCGAACATCGTCGCAACCCCTATGCAAGAAGCAGACGAACTTGCGCTCCGCAATGGTTACATCAGCTTAGCGAGGCGGAACCGTGCTCGGACGTGCGTGCGAGCGTCCGACAGGGCGAGCAGTATAGTGCCGTGGCACACGGTCCTGCATAAAGGTAATAAAATCACGCGCTACTAAGTACGCACGAGAGAGTTGCGTGGCGCCGAAGTGATATGCGAAACGTGAATCATGCGTGGAACTGAAGGCGTCGTTCCCTCGGTCCCCGCTCCACCTCTCTTCTCCGACAAAGGTGGAGAGCTCCCGGCTTCCTCGCAGCACCAAACTGGGCACGGCCTACTACGTCTATGACGCCATCGGAAGCGGCCTGGTCGCCTGCGTCAAGACCACCTCCGGGGACATCCTTAGGCTCAGGGAGTGAGACTGCAGTCTTGGGAACGGTCCTCGGAGACTCGTTCGACCCTCGGGAGTGTCTTCGCGTCGGGGTCTGCCCACCAACAGAGACGTCCTCGGGCCGAGACAGTGAGAATTGTCTTCGAAGACTCGTTTAACTTTAGGGAGCCGACGTGGAAAGACTTCTACCCGTTTCCTGGAACACCTCGAGCCGAAACGGCAAGATCGGTCGGCAGAACGGTTCTTGAGGACTTGTACAACTCAAGAGCCGATGGGGGAAGGAGTTCTACCCGCTCCTGGAGGTGTCTCTGGCCGAGACGGTAAGAATGGTTCTCGAAGACTTGTTTAACCTTGGAGAACTGGCATGGAAGGAGTCCTAACCATTTCTGGAGATGGTCTCGGCCCTAAACAGCGAGATTGTTTGTCAGGATGGTCCGCGAAGATGTCCTCGACTCGAGGAAGCTTGTGCACAGGAAGCATTATCATGTGTCCTGAAACGATCCTGGTCAGACGGTGGCCGCTGGTCTACGTAATGGTCCTCGGAAGGCTTCCCCAACCTTGGGGCGGGCTGGGCGGGCGGGGGGGCGGGTCGGGCCATATGGAAGCCTGTCTATCCTCTTCTGGACAAACTGGATCTGATTCATGGAATGGTCCCTGTGGAGCTCGGTGAACACGCCTTCCGGACGGTGCCTGGTCTGCGACAAGTCTTGAGGAGACCTTCAACTCTGGAGGGTCAGGAGGAAGATATTCCACTCCAGGATATTACCTTGAACGTTCAAGAACAAGTGATGCACTTTGGAGATCTCCCAAGGTCATGGGCTTACAGGGTACCCCCTTGTAAGCTCTGCGGAAGGGTGACAAACATTGGCTTCTTTATGTGTTGCACATGGAACAGGGCTGGTTTTGGGTTCTCGGCCCACATCAAAGAGTCAGCAAAGTGCCATCGTGGTGGCTGTATGCCTAGCGAGCGAGTCGAAACGGCGGAGGCTCGAGGACTCTAGCTTGAGGAATGTACGACATCTAAGGTTGCGCTGAAGCTTGGGAGAGAGATGCTGTTGCCCTCAAGCTCGAGCAACAAGTTAGGCATTTGCCTAGCCCTAGTGAGAAATGATCTAGAGATTGCTTCAAATTTTTGGGGAGCATGTTGGAAAGAAGATATGTATATTTTGGGGGAGTGACAGAAACGTCTCCTGGTCTAGGGAACAACCTTGAGGTGTCTTACTGGAATATAGTAGTATATGTGTGTGTGTGTGTGTGTGTGTATGGCATATCCAAGTGACAGCAGTAATAGCATATTTATGCTCCGATACTCTGTAGAAAGGTGTTTGGGCATTTGTTTTTCAGCCCAAAATTATCGGAAGGCACACGTGTGGCTTCGTAAACGAGCCACCTCCGACTTCTTTAGCCTGGAAGTTATTCTGACATGCTCTTACGACTTGAAGGGCATAAATATGCGAGGGTATCTGCAGGGGATTTCACAGAACATAGAACAACTGGAGCATGTGGAACTGGCTTGGGCTAGCAGTGGATGTCCGAACAGCCCCATAATTGGCGGGCTTGTTGCGCTGGAGTGAATGCAACGACAGGTAGACGAGTTATTTTCACATAAAATAGGTATGTAAAGCTACTAGACTGCTTTCAGGCATGAAAGATAATAAATTGACCACAAGGCATTGGGGAGAAGCAGTAAGGTCCACGGCTTGAGAAAGCATTTGCAAAGTTTGCAGGATTGGGATGACCTAACTCGCGCGAGAAACTACAAAAAGATTTTGTTTTTTGTGTGTGCAGTGTGTGTAGCAGACCCTAGTTAGCCTTTGTGTAATGTAAAAAAAAAAAAAAAAGAAACCATGGTTACCTCCACCTAGCGAACTTTGCTGAGTCACTCTACGCAAGCTTCGACTGGGAGACGAGACTGATCGGTAGGGCGAGTCTCCGTAGGTTTTTTGTTGTTGTTGTTTTGTTTCTTCACATATTATTTGGACAAACCGCTCGTTGGAATACCGCGCGTGCTTATCTCCCCCGCGTGGTACGTCGAGTTTTGTAGCATGCCGCTACGGCCTCTGAACAGAACTGCTGTAAATATGATGTGACAAAGCTGTAAATAAACTCTATACTGATAACACACCTTCGCTGCCCACTCATTTTTGCTCCCGCAGGTCTTGGCGTAAACAGGTGGCTTAGCGGTACGTATTTGTCTCGTCGTTGCTGCGTGGCGCACGGCGAAGGATTGTGTTAACGTGCGTTCAGTACCGACCAAATTTTCGCTCCGTAGCGGAGACGCAACTGTTGCGTTTCGACCAAGAGTTGCCCGGCTTAAGGTTGGTTTGCACACTTGCGTCTGCTTGTGGCCGGGTGCGTTACGATTAAGGATGTCGCGAACCTGCCGAGGTTCGAGTTGGACTCGAGCTCAACTTCCTCGAACCTCTAACGTGAAATTCGTTTCAAGTTAGACTTTTTCGCACATGCGAAAAATTTGAAACCGAGCCGACACCACCTGGCAGAGGACAAGTGCAAAATTTGTTGGACGTTATTGCATCGCTGGTTCACATTACTAACGAAAGCGTTAAAAAGTAACAGATTTTTGCTTTCATATCGCGTAAGCATCGGTAATGATTTTGTAAAATATAAAATAAATTCTTACATTTTCTTTTTGTTTCCCAAAATTCGAAATCTTTGTGTAGAAGCCGGGAAACGTCGTTCAAACGTCGAACTTCGTCAAAATTTGCAAAAGGGTCGAAGGTTTGACAAACTTTTGCGACGTCTTACGACGACGGATTACGCTGGCGCCATCTGTGAGGTGACACTAGAACTGCCTTTCACCGGAGCGAATGTTTTGTTTTAGTATTTGCAAGATCAAATGTTTGTACCATCTATGAGAAGTGGTCGTTTATGATATTGTCGAGTTTTTCGAGCCAACAATAATTAACTAATGTGCAAAGAAAATGTGTGGAAATCGCTAGTGTTCTGTAACTACCCGTCGTAAAAGATCGCAAGACGTAATGCAATGGGTCGTAGGCAGTCTAGAGAACGTGCCTTTAGACAGTCTGTCAAATGTCACGAGAGTGCATAGCACTTTTTTTTTTTTTAATGAGCAGCACACTTTCTATTGGAGCGACACGCAATGCGGCACGTGGCAGAGGAATTGCAACTGTGTAGAGGACTTCTTCATCCGTGCACCTGTTCTTGGGGGCATGGCAGCATTTTCCCTAAAATGCCTCCGTGCCTACTAAAGGGTGTCCCAAGCGGAGCTTCCGCCGTAAAACGGGCCGTAAAACTTTGTGCCCTCACATAGAGAGCTCAAACTTTCATCGACCGTGCACCGAGCAAGTCTGTTTTATTGCGTGAGAATTGAGGCTCGGTTCTCTTTCCATAAAAAGGTTGGAGCAAAAAGTCTGCCAAAGTAGAGGTCAGGCACATTCGCGGACGTTGAGTCAGCGGCACTATTAACTGGAGACTTCATCTTCCGTAAGGCGCAGCGGACAGACGACGGAGTGCATCGTCTGCTTGCTGCACCTACCTCGAGATGGCGCCTCGGGTAAACGGCATCACTAACTCGGTCGTCTGTAACGTGCCCAGCGTTGACGTTGGCAAGATTTCTGCCGCAGTCTTTTTACGGGAAGAGAACCGCGCCTTACAATTGTGCGCGGTAAGACTGACCTGCACAGTGCACGTTTGGTGAAAGCTTGAGCTTTATATGTGCAAGCGCCGGTTTTTCCGGCTCATTTTCCGGCAGATTACTCTACGGTACTCATAGATTACTCTACGGTACTCGTATGCAGTTCTTACCCTAGTTTGCAGCTTATTTGTGCAGCCGAGAGATGGGGAGGGGGAGGAACGTTGGCGCACTGCTTACCAACCCACATGACGCCGCTATGCCGTTGGTTGCACACACTACGACCTCCAACCCACGGCTGCACTCCGTTGCCGATACTCTCTTACAGCCTTGCTACAATGCGACCGACACCAGCACGAGCAAGCAAGATTTGTGCAGGCTTCTCGCGTAAAGCTGTCGCTTGAAATGACCTAATTAACAACTCGTTTATTGCAAATCTTCAATGTCTGGCTTTTAATGATGGGAGTGGTTGAACTGTACTTTTAATAAGGTTTTAAATTAGGGAGGGGGGAGCCTTATCAAACTGACAGTTGCCAACTTAAGTTATACGAAGACTGCGAGTGCTCCAGGGCAGAGTCGTATATTGAAGAGTTTGGCCGGTTTATGATCTCGCCGCCGTAACGCTTCCCTCCCAAGCGAGCCAATCAGCCCGCGGTGTGGAGTAAGAGGCGCAAGTGCATGCGCGTGAACCGAGAGTTCACGCACATGCGCGTGAACTCTCAGCTGCTCCTAGCTGTGCCATTTTCGTTCGTTTGCCTGGTGGAATGCATGGGATCAACATGCAAATTTTGCTCCTTTCCTTTTATTTGGCTGGCTCTGGCAAGAAAACGACAGTGTTATTCCTCGTGGGTTAAAAAGCTAAAGACTGAAGTTTTCTCGATTTTTGACCGCAAACTTTTATTCAGGCGGAAAGAAGTCCACCCGTAGCAGACGACGCGCAGCCTCAGCAGTGCTCTGCGCCGGGAGCGTGCTGCGTCAAAATGGCGGTCGTTCCCTCTTGCTCTCTCCTTCCTCTCGCTCCTTCGGCGCTCTTGCCCCTTTCTTTCACTTTTCCCCTCCAGCGCCTTCAACGCCACGCCTACTGGCCAGACTCGCCGATATCACGGCTATGTTCCAGGGCTCTTTGATAGATGTATCCAGTGTGTCCCCTCGGTTCTCTCCTGGCAGGCAGTCGCAAATGATCACAACTCGGTCAGTTGCAGACAAATGCAAACGTGTAAACCTGCCTTAAGGGCTGTCCAAGGACGCAGCAAATGCCGTGCTCGACAAAAAGCGGCGCGCACGCCTCTCGAAAAACGTGGAAGTTGCGACGCTTGCGTACGTTTTCAGCGAAGACATTAATTGTGCAAACAGCACGGCTTTCCTCCTCCCCCTTTCTTGCTTTCGGGATGTTGGGGACCGACAACAACGGCAAAGGCCTCGACGACGAACAGCAGAACTTGCGAGTGGCCATCCGGACCCACGTGTGATGAGCCCGTTCCAAGCCTCTAAGGACGGAAGTGGAGGGTAGATTTCCTTCTCGCAGAAAGACGTCCCGAAGTGGATCGGAACCGGAGGAAAACCTTCGCTTTCGGTGCACCGAATGCCGTGACTGCAGAAAACGTGTCCCCCCTTGCAAAGGGGGGACAGCGTGCAAAGAAAGACAAGGCGCAGGGTCTAAAAGCAGACTATTTTATTCCGTTTTTCTTCCCCCTTGAACAAGGAACAGTTTATTGCTGCAGGGCAGGTTTGTCGGGGGGATGGGGGGGGGAGGGGGAGGAAAGGGGGAGGAGAGTGGCTACACCCGTAAATCGGGGCCCACCGCCATTGCGCAGCTGTTCACGGTAGATTTTGTCGGCCGCATCAAACGACCTGCGCAGTCCAAAGACGGATTTTCATGCTTTTCCTACTTCAAAAACAAGTAAGGAAAAAATTTTCTTGGGTGTAGGAAGGAGGGGGGGGGTCACTGCAGCTTCTACAAAACCCATACACCAGTTTTCCAGTTTTCGCTTGACCACAAACTCTCTAGTCACTATGTCACACAACTGGTCAGACTCATCGACAGTCAAGATCATGCATATTGGCAGAAACCAGAGCCACCGAATAAGCTACGCTTCAAAGTGACGACACTTCGCCCATCTTGTCGCTGGAAATCATTGTTGCCAGTTATCTTAAGCTTCGTCTGAAATCGCGAAAAACGCTTTTCCGCCCTTCGTAAATGTTAAAACGGTCTGCAACGGCAGAACGACGTTGCCTGAGCTTTTCTGACACCGTGTATGAAGCTTGGGACGTCACATTTTCGAGTCGTCGTTATTGCCGCTTCCACCCGCTCTGCGGTAGGCAACAAAATGGTGCCGCCCACAAAACAATTGAATGGAACGGAGTGTCGACACTCTAAGGGTGGCTTAGTTAGTGACTAACAAAACACGAAGCTCACTTGAATTTTTATATGACGAACGCAAGAGGTGCCTTTGCAAGACTGGCCCTGTCTGTGGATATAGAAGATGCACATCCAGGTTTTGGAGAAAATCACTACGTGCGGAATTTTTTTCGCAGGTTTTGGAGAAAAACTTTCATGCAGCATTTTCCTCCCATACAGATTTTGGAGAAAAACCTTATGTGCAGCATTTCCCTCACTTGGCTTTATTATACCAAGGTGATGGCAACAGGTTGATTCTGGTGACATTCGATTATCCTTCACATTACTGCAACCTTTTCAATGAAAAGGGAGATCAAATTAGCTGTATATTGCTTTCAGCTGTTATTCTCTTAAGGCCTTAGAGTGAGGGGAAAATGTTACACATCACTAGCTGTCTGTTAGCGGACGACAACACAGCTGTGGTGTTGTCTGCTGTAGTTTGCAGACGACAGCGAAGCTGCGTTCTGTAACCATCACACTGAAAAGGAATGGTTGGTTTTGAAAACAATGGACAAGAATGTAGAGTCAGCATATGAATCATTGATTTAAAAATGTTTAAAAAGTTACAGGCATTACAAAGTACAAGGAAAACTGTACCTGACATTTCAGCATTCGCTGCCTGTGGAACAAAAAAATATGGTTGCCATAGAATCTACTGTTGCCATTGCCTCAGGTAATGACTAGAGGGGTTGTAACCAGAAAAATACCTAGGGCACTAGGACCTGAGATGATCTGATGTGAAGGCTGAATCCAATCCAATCCAGATGTGCAGGGAGTGAAGGACTCAAGGCCCAATCCACTCGGAGCTGAATTATGGAACTGGTCCACGCTGAAATCAGTTGGATTTATCTAGATTAAAACTCATTTCCAGCTTTCAATCAGCTCCATAAGCCAACTTCAGCTCGAATGACTTGTGCCTGTGTGGCAAACAACATGGATTGGATTGGCAGACATTCAGGAAGTGGAGACGGAGGGGAGAGGAAGGGGGGGGGGGGGGGGGGAGACACCTGTGCCACAAGAAAGAACACTGTAGATGACTAGAACTTTGATTGGTATACTTTTCGCGTTTGTTCCCAGAGACACAGCACAACTGTGCTCATGAACATCAAAAATGGTTTACGTGTGCGGCTTTCCAAAAGCGAAAACTCCTCCTAAATCGCCCAACACACGAGCACGAGCGTTGGTTCTGGTTGCCTGCATGATCTGATCTCGAGTTTGGTTCGGATGTTCAAGCATTAAACGACATGGAAAAACACAAAGCTCACAAGGATTACGAATCGTACAAGTCCAATTCTGTAGGGGGCATAAATGGAGGAGCTGGTAGTGAAATGAGCCATGAAAGCCCAATGCCTGCACTTGTGTTCAGTGACAACTATTAGAGCGCTGTGCAGCTTCCACAGAGCTCCAACTACTTGCGCAAGCACGTGGCTTTATTTAGCACCTCCTTCGCTCGAGAGCACATGCGAATCAGGCGCAAGACAAAAGCCACATGCTCTCGTAGTTGTGTGGGGCTACGGCACTGTGAAAGCTAAGCTAGCCTCAACAATGTAGCACAAAATAGTTGAAACCAAGTACAGAAAAGTAAAAATTTTTGGCAAACATAGATTTTGGTGATGGATTTCACCTTGTGAAACTTAAATGTTTCACAAGTTACGTTCCTGCGAAGAATGAGAACATCACTTTGACGGCGGGCTTGGATGCAGGCCAAGTCACTCGAGAGTCGGGCTTTTGGTGCCGTCTTCCGAGAAATGCAGCGAGCAGACAATGGCATCGCCTGCTTTCAACCAAGTGCTTGCCACGCCCGTCGAAAGATGGTGCCACAAGCACGACTCTCGGGCGTACCTTCGATAAAGCTTTGAGCCCCTTAAGTGCAGGCACCGATTTTTCTGGCTTGTCTAACTGCCAGCTTTTTCATTTCTGCCACTTTGTATGCAATTTTCCGCAGGAACTTTCCAAGCTCCGTACTAAAATGCCTTATTAAAAAGAACTAGTACAGCAACGGTGTTGCACACCTGGAATATAAACAGAGGGTCTCCGGTTGTGCGCAATTTTCCGAGACGCTCGGAAGGGGAGCTATGTCAACCGCAGCTGCATCAACAACTGCCTCGAGCGCAGCTGTATCAGCTGCAGAATCTGTTAGCGTTCCATAACAATTCAGGCTAATGAAAGACCCTGCTTCTCGTAATGTACACAAACGCAAACACGTCGTCACTCGCACGAACGACAAAGAGAACGGTACAAACTCAAAAGCCGACGTAAATGGTGCAACGCGAAGGTATCTCGACACACACGCTCAGTGAAAACGAAAACTCGTCCGAGATGCTGAGTATGCGCGACGCAACGTGTCCCAACAAGACTAGAGGGTGAGAGAGATATGTTCGTACAAACACGGGTTCCAACGCGATGCACGTCGGCAATAAGAGTACAATTTTGTCTGTCGGACAAGATATGGTCGTGGTGCTCATGAAAGACACCGTGGTCGCCGACGGCCTAAGAACTGCAGGGCGTGGCTTGTGACATTCGCACCTCTCACTTCGCCGCTCATTCTTCGGCGTCGGCCAGTGCAGCCATCTCGCCGGCTGCGGGGCGACTGCGGTACTGAGAACTCTGTGTCCTGCATTTTTGGGCCGTCGGCGACCAGACGGTTGTTGCATGCGACCTCTGCCAAACAAAGGAGACAATTCCTAGCCCAGAGTGTCAGCAGGAAGACGTGATATGTATACGCCAACAAGCACGCCTTTAGTTGGACGATGCAGAGCCAGTGTCGGGCGAGTTATTTCAGCCGCTTTATAGAGTAATAGTACAGTCTTTTTGTGCCGGTTCCGCCCCATCTGCTCGTTGCACAAAATTTATCTGTCGTGTTGGTAGTTTAAGGGGGTATACGAGCTCTCAACTGCAATTTTCTCTTAAAAGTCAACATACAGAATCGTCTTCTGCTGGGCAGGAAACCGGCTCCCAGTACCCTTCTCTCCCTTCCCTCCCACACACTTCTCTCCTCCTCTCCTCGCTGGCGCGGTTCTCTGATTTACTCCCCGTGGAAAGGAGAAAGGTCTCCCTCTTTCTCGAACGGAAACAAGGAATTGAGGGAGGGTTTCCTCCTTTCTGGCTGCTCGTCGGCTTTTAAGGGGAGGGGGAGGTTGGGAAGAACCAGCTGAACATACAATTACAGGAGCATTCATACAGGTGAGTGGAGAAAGAGAAATGCACAAACAACTGCCGGGCTATCAACTGTTTAAATGATAAACTTCTTCAACTGGTTTTGTTTTTCTGTTTCTTCTGCTTTATTTGTTTCTGCATCACAAACTATGTGCCTCCTCCTCGTATTTCTAATTATTAAAAGGGCTGTAGCCTCGTAGGAATATTTTCTCTCTGTTGTATAACAAAACTGATGGGGAACTAATGCAATTTTCTTTCTTCTGTTCTATGGCCAGGGCCTCCAACATCCCTTGTGCGAGCTCGTTTCGGTGGCGTCCCAAGGCTCTCCATTGCACGTGCATTCACGACAATGGGCGGCTAGGTGTCCTGTTGTTGTCGAGCTTTTAAGATTATTTGCATGTTCCCGTGTTCTTTCGTTGATGCACCGCCCCGTTTGTCCAATGTAGCGACGGCCGCATGTTAAGGGAATGTTGCAGATCACCTCCCCATCGCACGGGCGTATTTCGTCCAATGATTTGTGCCACATACATTTTTCACGTTGCCTCGTGCCTGGTTCACCCTGCGGCACATAAAATATGCTATATTCGGTGCCGAGCGCACCACTTGTACGTCTTGTCGGCTCGCAATCTTTTTCAATTTGTGGGTGATACCATGAATACAAGGGACTACTGCGAAAGGTTTTCGTGTCTTTTTCTGTGTTGCGGGGTCATGATCGACATTTGTCTTTTTGACTTGACAACGACAGGACACTTAGCCGCCCATTGTCGTGAATGCACGTGCAAGGCCAAGCTCAATCAAGTCGCCCTCTAGGACACCACGGAAACAAGCTCGCGCGGGACATGTTGGAGGCCCTGGCCATAGAAGAGAAGGAAGAAAATTGCGTTAGTTGTCTATCAGTTTTGCTTTACAACAGAAGGAAAACATTCCTGAAAGGCTACAGCCCTTTTAATAATTAGAAATACGAGAAGGAGGCATAGTTTGTGAGGAAGAAACAAGCGAAGAAAAAGAAAAACAAAACTAGTTGAAGAAGTTGTTTATCATTAAGGAAGTTGGTAGTCCAGTGGTTGTTCACACATTTTTCTGTCTCCTTTTATCTGTATGAATGTTTCTGTAATTGTATGTTCAGCTGGTTCTTCCCAATGTATAACCAACTAGCTCAGCTTATCCTTGTCTTAAGGGAGACCTTGGTCTTGATCATTTTTATGCCGTCTCTCATCCAATTTATATTAAATTCTCACGCCAAGTATAACTTATTGTGCTAAGCATAAATGTAAGCTCACTTTTTTACTATCTATTATAGTTCTCAAGAAAATCTCAGCTCTGTTACATGTTTCTGCCCAACTTTTCTACAATGCCTCCCTCAAAAACTCTGGCACAAAGTATGTCTGCATGTTCTACAAACGGTCGAGAGTGCAACAAAACCATTCTTATGATTTTAGCAACATTCAAAGAAATGAGCAATTAAAGTCTGCCAACTAGAAAGCTTCGTTTCCTAGAAATATTAGTTTCGTTGATCACAAAAAAAATGAATTCTGAGGGAACAGGAAAAGCTTTTCAAAACATGCCTATAAACAGCCCAAGCCTGAAGCCTTGAATCGATGCAACTATATAAACCTGCGCTTCTCGAGTGTAGTAATTAGAAAATATGTTGTCTGCTACTTATAAATAAAAAAAATATTTTAAAAACCAAGTTTTTTTTATTTTTTTTAAGATAAGTTTTTTTCCCTTAAAAAAAGCTTTTTTTTTCTTTTAAAGTATACTTTTATTAGTTTGAAGAACTCCTGAGGGATACTGTCTGAAAGTGGCATACCTGTAACTAAAGCATTCTTTCCCGAATAAAGTATTTAGAAAACATTATTCAGACTTGCAATTTGGGTTACGAATTCAGATGTGTCTACGAACGCGTCAAATCAATTTTGAGGCAACTCGACGTCTGTCGAACTTTCGCCAAACTAACAAACTTCTTTAAACGGCGTCAATAACTCGCCAAACACCGACGCTCATCGACCACCGGTCAATGCTGCTGGCCCAAACAGAGACGATCCCCGCCTCGGTTAACATCAATCGCAAAACCGCCTTCGTGAACGCGGCTCCTTCGAAAAAATTGTCGTGGGAACTTTGTGAGGAAAGACATGTGGGAAACAATGGAAGGCAGGAAAAAGACACACGTGAGGTGCAGAGGGGAAGAAGGTGACTGTGCCACGTTTTCCGGCTCGTAGGCCGCGCCGCCCGAGCTTTCGCATTTCTACGCTTGCGCACGCTCTCTCTACGGGCACAATTCCTCGAAAGAAAGCTAGAGAAACGTCCTCACGGTTGAGTTGCTCAGAGTTGCTTAAAACCAGTGTTGCCGGTTGCCCAAAGCCTTTCTGAAATCACGGGAGATGCTTTTTCCAGTCACCACAAATGTTAAGACAGTCTGCAACGGAGCAAAAGGGTGTTGTCCGAGACTCTCGACGCAAATATCTCGGGGCCGGGAACCCGTTGGCAATTGTGCTCGCTCTGCACTAGGCAACAAAATGGCGGCACACGCGAGATAATCGGGGAGTGTCAGTACTCTGGCCGTAGCTGATTGAGGGGATCTACTCTGAGCTTCTCATATAGCATGAATGTGGCTGCTTGCCTTTGTTCTTAAAAGAGCCCCGCAAAACAAAAGAAAAAAGAAGAGAAAAAAAAGCTTTTTGTCCAGCTTGATGAGAAGTCTCTATCGACGGTTAGAATGCCAAAGCAACAACCGGCGGTGACAATGTTATTCAACAACTTCGTCGGATGAAAAAAAAAGTGCATGCAGTTGTTTTTTACATTTCTGGAATCTGTGCTGCTTTCTTTCATTTTCGCTAGGCTGCGTCCTCAAAACAGGTATGCACTTGCCACTGTCTATTGATCTAATTTATTTGTGTCGTTGGCAAAGAAAGTATCAGACTTTTTAATCTTAAAGGTTGTTTAGAACGACTGAAGATCAATACTATATCGGCTCACTTAACTAGTGAGAGCTAACACAAACTAAGGTATGTTTGCAGTTTTTTGTTTTTTTAATGGTTCTCGCAAACACCAGCACTACTCATAATGGTTTAGTCCGACCCGACTAGAAGGACTCGCCAATAATGAGTCGATATTCAACCAACTTTAAACTAATTAGAACGGCGTTTTCGTGCAATTCATACTTTTTGTTCCCGCAGCCTCGTTGAGTGCGCTTCTTTCCGAGCGCCAGTGCACTGCAGAGAAGCAACACCCGCGGAGCTTGTTTCCGCGGGTGTTGCTCTCCGCAGTGCACCGGTGCTTGGTAAGAAGCACACTCAACAAGGCTCAAGCAGGGCACACATGAGCTATGAAAATGGGCACCAATCGGAAATTTTGCAGAAACTTGCGCGGACAGTGTGATGTGGCGGCATGGCATAGGTCCACGTCACAGCATCCGCGCAAGTTGCTCTGAAAACTGCCATGCGGTGCCCGTATTCATCGCTCATGCGTCCCCTGCTTAATAGTTCACTATTAGACAACTTCTTGGCCCGACGAACAAACTTAATTTTGTTTTGAGTTGGCATGTGCTGTCTCAATAGTACACGATAAACAATGTTTTTGAGGGATAAATAAACTTATGTCAAACATTTCACAAATGTTTCATGTGTGGCATACCTGCTTATGATCAGTAGGCCTATGTAGAGGAAATCATCAAATATCTACTTTGTATGTGTAGCCATGTCATACGGCAAATCATAATTTTATCTTGCATCCTATTTAGATGAATTTCTGATACTTCATACAAAATTTGTGGCTTCCTGGAGTTTGAATTAATGAGTCTAGTATGTAGTTGTAAGATTGTGCCTCCGAACCTTAAAAACAGGTGGCGTGAAAAGATAACCCAAATAACCTGGATACTAATCTGGTGCCCATTCATGCGTGACCAAGATATCTCGCGTCCGAACAATCGTGCGCAAGTGCTTTTTGACTGAGGAATTCCGAGGTTGTGCGGCCTATGAGAACCCGAAAACGTGCCACTTTGTGAGCAAACTCCACAGCGGGAACAACAGAGTCGTGAACAATTTTCTTCCTTCACCTGATGCAGAAACACGCGAGAGGCCTGGCTGAGTTTTGAAAGACAAACTCGTAGAAAGGTTTCGACTCTCGTGAAGCCAGACATCCCTTGCATCGTACAGAACTCGATCCACAAATATGTGCAACGTCGGTACCATGTCGGCACATGCTGGCACTACGTCGGCACACCCTCACATTCTACTTTGGAACATGCGCAATTAGAGTTGGGAATGAAAGAACCATGCCTCGTCTATGCGGAGAGAAAATTTTGCGGCCGTCCGAGTGTTTGGTTGCGAGATTTCGCATCGAAGACGCCCTTTTGGGAAACTCTTTGTATAATGATTATCTAGGATTTAAGATATACAGTTCTTGATCTCTCGATACAAATTTGTTTAAAAGCTCAGGAGTCTGAGAATAGGTTTTGAAGGAATCTTTGATACTAGAAAGATTCCATCTCTTGCGAACAAGGATTGTTTAACACCAACAGCCACCGCCGCACTTTTAGACTGTACGTTCAACTTACATGCCTGGTACATTTGATCTCTACGAGTTTTTGGCGTTGCACACTCACGCATTTTATGTGAGAAGCACATTACGCCGCCGCCGCCGTCTTTAGGTAGCCCCATTAATGCGTTAACCGAAAATGCTGAGAAAGTCTAAACTTCCGAGGTTAGTTTGAACAAGGTATGGCAGACGACAGGGCAGGTTTTGTCAATTCGCTCCTTGGCAGAATCGATTCAGGTCCCTCGACCGGGAGTGAAATCGAATAAAGTCGAAGTGGGAACAGATGAGCTCCGAGATGGAACGGGTGTCTAGATTTCTGGACGTCTACATTCTAAAAATAGTCGAAATCGTCCTCAAAGACCATCCTCCCGTAAGTGGCGGGAGGAATAAATAGCTGTGTGGCGAGGAACGAGGACTGGCCCGAGGCCGACTGATTGTTCTACGAAGACGAAGTTTAGAGGTCGCAGGAGGATTGACTCGATTGTGCATTGACGAGTGCTCGAGGACCGAAACGCGAGGGCCGAGAATCTGCGACAATCTCTTTGGGCAAGCTCTTCTGTCGGGCAAGGCGGCATAAAGATTAGTTGGTCCTCCAAAGACTGCTTCAAACGCTGCAGCCAAAAGAGATGCAAAGCAGCCGCACGGTCAGCCTTACAAAATCCAACGAAAGGAACCGCAAGGACTAATTTCCTCAATGAACGGACAAAACACCCTCTCCAATTTCGAGGCACAGCTTTGCGGGAAGCATCGATTCGAAGCTCGGAAAAGCGTGTTGGGTTTTTGTTTTTCGCATTAGACAGAGGGGTATAGTAGTGTCTTCTTACCTAAGGTCTCGCAGATTCTCGGTGTGTTGTGCGCCGAGTCGATGTGCTTGGAGTTACGTCGCGTGCAGAGAACGGCTTGCGGGGAGTGCAGGTCTACGAAGGAACGGCGTGTTCGACGTGCAGCCGCCGCAGAAGCGGCGTTTGTTCCATGCTTTACAAATGTGCATGTCCATGTTACAAATGTGCACGCTATTCACAGACTCGTACCACGTTCGAACACCGCGGAGCGGCCAGCTACAAAACACCCGCGCGAACGCAAAAGAATTGAAAGCGACTTCTCAACGGATAACGAGCATGTATGCGAAGCACCGTAACAGACTTCACTGCAAAACGACACCCTTGCTAAGCTTTGTTCTGCTAATTCGTCGCTAACTAACCTAACTAGCGGGCTAAAAGCTTTAGACCGTCGACTGGGCTACGGGACATCCTCACGTGACGATGAATGGCTGGACTGGCAATAAACCTCGCAATAAAAACTCCAGCAGCATCTTTTTTTTTTTTTTGGCAATGCCACAACTTTTTGCTGGTTGTGACCTGGTGTACCTACAGCGAGTCTAAGCTACCTAGATCGACCTCTGCTGTTGCTCCATTTGATCGCATGTAGCTGGTTTCGAAGCGGGCCAATCAGAAGCTAGACCCCGTTTTCCCAAGACGAGTTGGCGACGAGACGCCGAATCGTCAAAAAAAGGATGTTCTCTGTGCAAACTTCCATTTTGGCCCCTCTTCTCTATGCTTTGCTTGGACGTGCAATCGACGATAAAAATTTGGACACGGGAAAACAGGACGCTGGAAGCAGCTTGAAAGCAAAACCAAACGAAACGCCGCAGCACCTGGCACGATTTGCGTCGTCTGCAATCAGCCGAAAAATTGCCGCCGTTGCCAGCACGTTTGCAGCCGTCGCGGAAAGACAGCAAGGAACGGGGTGTGGGCGTCGCGAAAGAATACAAAAGCCGGCGGAATGTCGGAAAACGTCGAGTAAGAGTCGCACAGGAAAGAGAAAGAGACGCGAAGAACCGAACGAAACGAAAGGCCTTCAACGCTTCACAAAAAGGCACAGTCGCAGCCGGAGGTTTGAAGATACAAGAAACGGTTTCCACGCCGGGAAAAGCGAAACTCATCCGGCGGAAACCACCGCCTGTCGGAAGCCCAGAAAAACCGCCCGCGATAATTTACCAGAAAGAAGTCCCACGCGTCCCGCCACGCCCGGCGTCAACTCGCTCGTGCCACGTTGTCGAGGCCAGCATGGCTTCTATAATGCTCTGCGGCCCCCCGCACTGCTTTGAGAGCGCGTGGCTTCATCTTGCACCTTGTTTACAAACGTTCCCATGCGAAAAAGGTGCCAAGAACAGACACACGTTTGCACAAGTAACTTCGACAGCAATAGAGCACTGCAGAAATCGCGCTAGCCTGGACAATGTGGCACGTGAAAGTTGCTGCCGAGTGTAGTTAGAGGCAAATGAGCGTTTGCACCACCGGAGAGTACCATGTAGTGGACTCCGCAAGGAGTTTGGGTCCAAGGAACGAGCCCTGCAGCACCGGTGAAAGAGTGGTGTCGTGAATGGCGGTCGGCTGGCGAAAGGGAGCGCCTCAACGTGAACAGTTCCTCGCGATAAAAGTTATGCGGTACAACTGCCTTGACAAAGAATGAACACATAGAAATGAAACAAAGGTGCACTTGACAATTTGCTCATGCATTCCCAATGCAGGTTTGATTAGTAGCACGTGTGTGGAATAATTTTTGTACTTTGACCTTTGTCATTCAGTAGATAGAGTCTCTCAATGAAATAGCGATGGCTGCTATACATTTAGTTGTGAGTGAAACTTTGTTATAGCGAAACTTTCGTCATGGTGAAGATTCATTATAGTGAAACTTAATTATATTAAAATATAATAAAACTTCATTATGTTGAAAGTTAATTATAATTAAACTTTATTATAAAGTGAATTATAGTGAAATTTTTTTAGTGAGATTTCATTATAGTGAGACTTTGCAGTAGTATGATAATCCAGCGGGGGATGTTTTTGAAAAGTTTGTTATCAGGAAACCTTCACTATTGTAAAATTTGATTGAGTAAGGTTTTATGGTTGCCAGTTAAAATAATTATATCTTCCGGTGTGGCACAAGCTATTCCATTTCTTACCTCACCTGCGTGAGCTGAAAGGTTTGCGGTATTTCAAATAAATAAATAAATAAATAAGACCACCGTTCACATCACCACTCTCACACCAATCCGAGGGCCCAAGTCAAGTGACTTGGCTCGGCTTGGGACGAGCCGTCGGCCAAGTAGGGAGGTCAGTATGCGAATGCAGCCAGGTATCGGCTAGTGGCCTGGTGCGCATTGGCCTGCGGCCGAGGCTGCGACGCGGCGGACGATCTCGGCCGGCCGTCGCCGCAAGCCGTGGCCGTGGCCACGGTCGACGCCGACTGCAGCCGAGTCGTGGAGTTGACCTGAACCGCGCCGTGTGGTAGCGCATTGGTGGCGGCGGTGCCAGGCTGCGGGTGCAGGAAGAAGCAGCGCGACACCGTCGACACCATAAACCCTTGGCCCATCAGCATGGCGCTGCTGAGATCTGCGGCAGGAAAGCAGGAAAAGGCACCGTTGGTCGCGAGGTACGGCGGCTCGGGATTCGAGTGCCGTGAAATGCTTTGCACAGATCATAGCCTCTTATATGGAGAAAGGGAGTTCTCGACACCAGAGCTGGCCACCCAAACTGGGAGAAACAGAACAACAGAACACAGCAGAAAGAGGACAGAGGTTGGTGGTAAGCTCGAGAATCTGCCCGCACTCTCCGAAACTCTCCTCTTCTCTCTTTGTTTATTTGCAAAAAATAAAAAGATTTTTTTTTTGCAGTTTATCTTTATTTACGATGTATGTACCGTCTTTTCCCAGTTCCCCAGTACATTCTCATTGTTCCACAAGGAGGAGACGGAAAGCAGCCAGTCGTTTATATTTTTTTTTCTCTTCCAAAATACAAAAATAAAAAAGAGTAGTAGTTCGCTTCACAACTCTAGTGTGGCACTTCCTTGAATATGCTTTCCTTCTACCTGCTACTCCTCCTGCCTCTTTTACCGTGACCTGGCCGTCTATTATCCTAGCGCCCAAAGCACAGGCTTCCCCTACATAGGGGGCTATGCACAAACACACTAAAAGATGGCGGGACACTGATCATCTCTATTGTAGTAGGCTGGATCGCTGGATCAGGAGCCCGTTAATAGCATAACCGGCGGCACCATGCTTGACACTGGGCAATGGACGCGAGTCTATGGGTGAAACACACGAAAGTAGAAATGTTGAAAGTTCTACGCAGTGTTCGAAGGCAAGTATTTTGTGATGTGCTGCAATCATTATGTCGGATGTTTGAAAATTGAATCAGTAATTGTCAAGCGTGCGAACGCCGATTAAAAAAAATTAAATGTGCCGGCGTTGCTTGCTTTAATTGCTAAATAAACTACACATTCTACAAATGAATGACACGCTCCGAGTTTTAGTTTGTCACAAAGCCTTCACTGCAGTTCAAAGTAAAATCTTGCAGCAGAAGTACTTTGTACAGGAGCTTGAAACAATGCAAACGTCACCGGTAAAGGCCTTCTAACTCATCGTCTGCTAAGCTCTAATGACTTCGAGATCACGAACGACTCCACACTGACTCTTGGCAACTCTCGCTCTCATTGAACTGCATCACCGTTTACGCCCAACAAAGTCTCAAGCCTCTACCCTCAACCCCGAAACATTTATTTAAAAAAAGACTGGTATTCTAACGCTTTTGATACTGGCGCCCAGAATATTAGAGTGTTTTAGTAGATCGTTCAGTCACTCCCGCTGCGCTATCCGCTAGCCGCTACGGCCTCCGCTATATGTAGCGTAGCGGAACCACCATTTTAAGGTTTAGTAGAACGTTCGCCACCCGCTATGAATTACAGCGTTACGAGAGCTAACGCAACGCCACTAGCGGCTCTTTCGGACACTAAGGCTTGCGTAAAACAGATTTGTAAAGCAATTCTTCGAAATTGTTTTATTAACATCGTTATCTTAATAGAATATTTTGTTCTTTATTGAATAACGTGCTAATCGTTGCTTCTTTTGTAAGGAAATGTCTATTATGTTTGTAATTGAATACGACTGACGGCCAAGTTGTCCAAGATAATCCGATATGAGCCAAGCGCCAAAGCCACCGAGAAAAATCTTCAAAAGTAGATGACAACAACCTTAGCTCTTCTGTTGTGTCGTTCACCGAAAACGAAACGCCACGGAAATCCCTCCTATCCGCCTGCTCGCTCGCTTCCTTGGTCGGTTTTGTCCTCACGACAAAGCGGCCGAGCAGGAGGCCGCACCTTCGCTCACAGCACCACGGACTGCAAAGGTTCTTTTTTCTTCTTCTTTTTTCTTTTTTTGTGGCTGTATTTAGCATGTTTGCCATCAATCGCAACCTGTTGCAGTCGTGGAACGGCTTTGTCGCGGCTACTTCTTGCAGCAGCAAGATATAATCCACCCTCAGAACCACGATCGCGAAGCGCACCGACCTGACAGGGGAGGCGTGGCGGCCATCTTGAATTGAGTCCCTCGCTGGCTCTCCCTTATCTCGCCAAGTCTCGTTCTCGCGAGACCCACGCTAGCGCGCTGCGCTACGCGTCTCGCTATTTTGGTCCTGATAGCGCGCCTCCGTTAGCCTCCACAGCTCCCGCAATGTTTCCGCTAGCAGCGCGCATCGCAGTAGCGTACGTCGGTCTAGCGTATAGCGTAGCGGGAGAGCCAAAACGATCTACTAAAACTCTCTACTAACTGTCATTCCCAGAAACACCATAGATGTTTCATCGTCAAGAACAACCTACTCAGGTAAGATATTTAAGTTTTTCCCATTTCTCCCATAGAGTCTCATGCATTAGCTGGTGTTAAGCGATGGCTGCCGGTGGTGCCGCCCGATGGCTACCAGTGGTGCTGCCCGACCTTGGCAAGACAAGCCACGATCCGCAATCTGGCCTACTACAGTCGAATCTCGTTAATTCAAACTCTATTCAAACCGAAAATTCGTTTGAATAAAGCAAAGTTTGAATTACCAGGAGTTTTCTCCCATAGACGCATAGAGACGCATAGGATGGGACCTGCATGTTAGTTTGAATTATCCACAAGTTTGAATTAAGAGAGTTTGAATTAATGAGTCGACTGTACAATAGAGATCAGCGACGCTGCATTCCCTCATAGCTGCCTATGACAAGATAAAGCCAGTGGCACACTGGTGCCGCCTGTTGGAACCCTTGAAACACTTTCTAGTCTGCACGCTGTAGTATCCTGAATCATTGCTTACCCCACCTTATGGGCAAAATATTCATTTCTAAAAAACACGGCCATTGCTACGCATACAAATGGCCCGCGCACCCTGTGATCCGCGAGCATCCATTCTCCCCAAATGTCGCAATTGGGGACCCTAAGGCCTTAGGACATTCCTGATAAAGAAAAAATGAAGGAGAGAAAGGAACTTTACTTTGTTTGTCCATTCTCCCTCATTCTACCAGAACATCGGCGGAGGTTTGAACGAAAGAAAAAACACGGGGATAACAAAATGAAGCTTTGTTCTGTTGATAAAGAAAATTCAATTTATTTGCCCCCCAAACAAAAATTTAAAAATCCCTAACACTGGCAGTAACCCGACCCTGAATCATGAGGTCAGTGAACACTCAATCTCCGGGGATTCGACCGTAGAACATAGGATCAAAGGTGACTGATAGCGAGGCAAAGGGAATAGATAACAGAACCACGGAATGATGATTTCTCTCGTACATAACTGAAAGAAACTTCGTCTACTCTTTTCGTTCTTAGGATTACTTCTGAGCCTGGAATACTGCAATCTCGAAACATGCTTTCACGGAACCAACGTTCGCGCTGCGCAAAATTACGATTGACGTCGCCTGGTGATAGTCGTCTGCGGGCGTGCAAACGATGGCTTCCACGAACGGAAAACATTGTTTCCGGGCGTCTTTCCTACAAAACCATGAAACTAATTCGAGCTCGAGTTAGCGCGATCTCCCACGCAGCCGTGCCAGATCTGCGTGCGGCAAGATGGGAATACCTTATGGTTTTTCTTAAACTTGTAACGGCAGAACCAGCAACATGGTCTGGCAACTCAGTCACCCCATATAGGGACTCGAGGCACGAGCCCCCAAGCCGCGCATTAAAGGTTTGACGTTCTCTTCGGTTCACATCGCCATCTCAGTTCCTTGCTAGGTTTCCAGTCACACCTGGCACGTAATGATAAACTTCACCCATTTAACCGCCTGAGATGTCGCCCACTCCACTTTTATTGCCATTCCAGGTGGGCAAGGCCCGAGATGCTACAGCGCATGTTTTCTACGATTTCTTACGCATCATTCTTTCATCGCGAGCTTCAAATAATTCTAACAATGTTGCAAGCGACTATTTTTCGTAGATGGCGAGTGCGCAGAGTTTGATCTCGCAAATACTGTGAAATCTTCCGGCCGAAGCTACGCGCGTGGTCGGAAGCTTCCCGGATTTCCGGCGACAGGGGCCGCCAGCGTGCCCTCTCGTTGTAACAAGGCAACGCGATGCACTTACTGTGATGTCCCGAGAGATAGCGCACCTAAAAGCAAAAGCAAATCAGGTGAAAATATGGAGTGGGCTAGATCTCTCAATGTGTGATCAAAAAAAGTTAAAAAATAAAAAAAGCTAAATTCAGTTTTTATGACCTGCGAAACTTGCGATTGCAGGGATGGACCAAAAATGACTGCCCTTCCAAGTCGGCAACGTTCGCATATCTCCCGTCGTGGCTACATAACACCATTTCTGCCTGAGCTCATCATTTCGCCAGGACCCTGCAATTACTAGAAGTGGCCTATCTTTAGGTGTTCTTGAGAAGATAGCAAATTATGCCAAAAATAGGAGTGGGTCATCTTTTGAGGCAGAGTATTTCTCAGAATATCACGGTAAATACACTCAAAAGCAAATGTGTGAACTAGCACTAAAATGAACAACACAAACAAGTTATCACTATTTTGAACCACGGAAATGCAGTAGGTTAGATAAATTTTCCGATAATTCCGGAGGCTTGTCCTGTCCTTTTGCCCATCTCGGGTTCTTTCAGTAATTATGTTTGATTTACACCAGCTCGTTGCAGCACTTAGTTTTTGTTCATAAAACAATGTATCCTGACCAGATAAGCAGGACATTTGGATAAACGGGGAAAGGAGAAGTTGTGGCCAGAAACACACAAGGGGGGCGGAAAGGAAACGGCAAATTGAGAAAAGTCAGCGGGGTACGGCAGTGGTGGGCAAGAGAAATAAAGGATAGGACCTCCCAAAAGCCTCAAAGTAGTGGCCGAAGTTTTGCTAAGAGACAGCTTCTGCTAAGCACGATCTTATAGCCAGAGTCAAATTTTGGGGGTTATACGTGCCAAACCTACTGAAGGGCATCTGGGATGCGCACTGACGTCTCATTGTAGTAGGCTGGATCGTGGGTCAACACTGTTTTGCTGGGTCCAGCGGCACTATCGGTGACCATTGCTTGACACCAGCAAATGCATAGAACCCCTATGGAAAAAACGTGAAAAAGTGAGATTTCTCTCATTCGTATTACATTCTGGACGACCAAACTTTTTTTGATGCTTTTTTATGAACGGTGAGGAAATTTTTATGTTGTGGATGTCAATACTTCTTACACTAAAATTCTAAGATAAAAAACAAAACAAAAAACTTTTCTATTTTCTGTTGAGTTCTTTCACGGGCTCCAGGAACAGCCACTGGGAGACATGCCGTCATGCAGGCAGCCAGAAAACTTTGCTTCAATGTTTACTTTTATATTTTTATTTACGAAGGATTGCAGACTGGGCGTTTGAGGCATCACACGGTGCACGTACTCACCTTGGTTGTGATTGCTTTTGTTTCCATCGCTTTTACTTATAGTTCGGGTCATTATTCTTAAGAAAAGATCGCCAGAAGTCAGTGGAACTTGCTACTAAAGTCCATTTATGGTAGCAGACGACAGAAATCGGCACACCGTTTGTGTAATTCAATAAGCTCCTCAACAGTTATTGACAACTGCAAATTCTGTCCTACTGTACCTGCAAAACATCATAATAGTTTCCTTATAAAACGCATCACAGGATCTTCGAAAAGTTAATTTTGATTCATTCCTCCCATAGACCTTCACGTATTGCCTGGTGGTCAAAGAACAATGGCCGCGCTGGTAGTGCTTCCATCAGGCTACCGATCTGCGATCCAGCCTACCACGATAGAGATAAGTGAGCATGTCCTCAGCGGAGAACTGAGGATGAATTTTGACCACCTGGTTTGTTTGTGTTTTTCGTGCAGCCAAAACTTTGATTCTGCTGCAACTCTCTGCAACGAACCTCCGTTAGACGGCGACACTTTGGCCGGGATTCAAACCAGCCAACTGGGAATCCGTAGGGACATGCACTTTGCCTTGAATCGCCTATGTGATCACGAAATCATATTTCTACGTTGCTATATCGCTGCTAAGATTACAGCGTATTTTGCAATCGTAAAAAAAGGCGCGTGGCAGAGATTTGCACTGTCGGTAAAGTCAAGATAGCGTACTGCTACTTTGTTCTTTCTTTTTTCATCCACTCTGCCCTGCGAGCTTATCTTGACAAAATATAAAATTAATAAGCTTGGGCCCATAGAAAGTCTGCCTGCTTTTCCACTACGCTATAGTGAGTGGCAGCAAGTCCCCTCTTTTTAAAGGCACCGCGGAAACAGCTGACGGCGGCAGAAGCGGCCGTCGTGCTGACGACCCGCTGCGCATCTTGCAGTGGTTGCAGGAGTGGGTACGCGCGGCGTAGAGCGGTTGTTCCGGTCACTCCGGTCACAGCGGACGCAGTCGTAGCTCACGCCCTCGTTGCAAGTGCCCGAATTGCAGTTTGTGTAGTGCGGAGCTTAAAAGAAACGGCTGCAGCTTCACCGCTCGCCAGTCGATAAACCACGTTGAAGCACTTGGTGCAGGCTCATCGGTTTGAGGTTCCCCAGGTCCAAGGTCACTCGTGTATGCTCGAAACATTCCGCACATTGGAGTCGCCGCTCCTTGTCCGATTCCGACGAGGAACTGAAGTCTTCGTCGGAAGACTCGCCGAACTTTCCAACAGGCGTACCGGCGCATGGGACCAGTCCCATGCTGTAGCTGTAGTGCAACATATTTAATCGAATTTTCATCACCTGCTGATGTCCATAGCTATTGCGGTGATGAGAGGCGCCGATCCAGAAAATATGTCGGTGGCATCGGCGCCATTAGCGCAGTAAAACCCTGTGGTAAAACCTGCTGGCGCACACGTAAGATCGACGCCTAACGGCTCCCATTCCCTAAGCAAGTGCGACGTCATGAGTCCAAACAAACCGTTGCTAGGGTCGTTGTTATGGACAAATACATGTAGCTAGGTCTCGCTACGAAAACCCGACCGTTCAAAAATCAGGAGTAGGATTTAAACTTCTCAAAATCACAGATATAGAAAACTTGAATGTTATATATGCCTACAGAAGTTGCGCCGGTAATCGCTTGTTTCTGAAATATTTACGCCTGCAACTTCCGGTCCTCAAGATGCATGTAGCAGACGACGAATGCAGAAGTATGCCGTCTGCCATACGCCGGGCCGGCGCCGTCGTTTGAATCGTGTGAATAAAGACGATATTCTGATATTGCATTTGTTTGAAATATAATGAGTTTCAGACACTTGTAAGAATTCATAGGGGTGCGATGCAAAATATGGTTTATCGAAAGTCCAAGCGTCGATAGAGATAATCGTCTGCTAAAAGATCGCATTGCACCCGCGAAGGAAGCACCTCAGGCGATCGGTTAAGATTCCAAATTTTGCTTTGCGGACTACCTACGCGAGGGCGTTGTTAGCCCTGGTTGCAACCATCGCTTGCCGATGGTCACTGCGAAATTGCGATAGACATGCAATTCTTTAATAACCTGACAACCTCAATAATGGTAATATTGAACGATTTTGCCATCTACGGCGTAGTGATTTGCCTCTCATGTTGGCCTGCACTACGCCCGGTAATGCACTTCAGGTCATCGTCGTAACCGATCTGCACGGCGTCATTTGATTTTACGGCATTTTCACACCCAGAACTGTTTTGCCGCCGACATTGCGGATTTTTGCGGCTGTGGCAGCGGCACTTGTTTTTGCCGCTTCGCTTACCGATGCACTTCCACGACATTCTCCACACAGAGGCCAGCACCCAGCGTGTGTCATTGCTACCACAGCGGAGGTAATACTTCAGAAATTGCTTTCATCGTTGCAACAAGCGACACCAGAGACGACAAAGAGCATCTCCATAATTGAACATCAGCAAGTTGCTTACAAAAAAAATATTTACATTCTGTAAGCAAAAATCTTGCCTTACGTGGAGTCTCCGTGCATTAGTCCATAGCAACGTCCCTGGCAACGGTTTGTGTGGACCACTGATCTCAATGACAATTGCTGGATCGCGTTTGCGTGCTCCGCGAATGCGGTCACTGGCGGCCATCTTTTGGTAGAGTTATATCACCCTGGCCAAGTTACGGCTGCTGACCACTTGGCAGCCACCATCATCCATCCATGGCAGACGGCGTTTTGGCAGTTGTGTATAGGCTACATCAAAATAGCGGGTGATATTCGATTGAAATTGTTTGACGAAACATGTTTTTAAAACCCGGCGTGAACGGTAGCCCGGTCTTTGAGGACCCGGTGAAAGTTTCACGCAAAATCTGCGGTAGCACCGGGGAAAAGCGCAGCAGCACGGGTCGAAAGCCGCATCGAAAAGCATCGAAAGCAGACGCCGCGTCGGTAGTCTGCTTTCGCTGCTGAGCTGCGCTGCTTACCCCGGTGCTGTGCTTTCAGCAGGAAGCCTCGCAGGGTCGCCAAAGACGAGGCTACCGCTCACACCAGGTCTCGAGAATTACGCTTCGTCGAACAACTTCAATCAAGCACGAAATATAACCCACGGTACAGTGTACTAGATCTACGGCTATTTTATGGCAGCCTGCCGCCATTGCGCTGTCCGCCATATTACTATGATGGCTAGAGATGATATAACTCTACCAAAAAGATGGCCGACCGTGGCCGCATTCCTGTCCATAGGCGGTGCTGGTCAAACGCGATCCAGCAATTGTCATTGAGATCAGTGGTGTGGACCGAGACGCCATGTTGCGCCGACGTAGTCGCTTGCGGGCACCACTGCTTGTACCATTACTAGATCAACTCAGCTATGGAACTACCCCGCCGACGCTGCACATTGGAGGGGTCCGAAACCGTGTCCACTTCTGCAGCTAGGTGGCGCTGCCGGCGCATTAATCCACGCGTTTTCGTCTGCATACTGCTCTGCGGCTTTGCTTTTTGAGTCCCGACTCCTCTCGATGTTCAGCATGGTTTTGGATTATGTTTTGCCCTTTCGCCGGTAAAAAGTAAAAAAAATGTGACTACCAACAGCAGCAGAAACAATTTCTGCTGCTGTTATTTGTAAGCCTCAAAGGGTTAGAACCGCGCCGTCAATGCCGATGACAGCGAGCATTAATGCGGAGCGCGCCGCCCTCTAACAGGCGCCACGCAAAGGGACCCCCCCTCCGGAGCGGGAGTTCCAGAACTGAGTTGTTCTAATAACGTTGACTTACGGGGTCAATTCTCCTGCTGCCGAGAACTTCCGGTTCCGGCAGCCAGAGCACGTCACCAACGTCAGAATTACGTATTGGCTTGTTTTGCGGTCAGTTGAGAGGAAGGAAAACTGCGGTATTTTAGTAATTTTTCAGTCTAAGTTAATAAGCCGAAGTGACGAACGGATGCCTTTTCGGCGTTCAGTGAACACTGAAGGTTTAATGTAAAAGTTATTTGGCAAAAGTAAAAAGGTCATTTTATGGTCCCTTTAAACGTTTTAAAGTTTATGGCAGAAGTATTTTCCATATAAAAGACAAAAGAGGACGTCGGCATATACCGTAAAATTTGAGAAGAGCTTCGCTCTTAGAGTCTGAAGATTAACGCTAAGCTCTCGACTGAGCTGTTACTTAAAAATAAAGTTGCTGCGCTACACGTCGACGCGCATGGCAAGCTTCACCACTCCAGTCCATTTGAGTCGCCTCCTTTTCATCAATCGCAGCACGCTCGGGCACTGCGCCCGTCTTCTTTCATTTTTGCAGACATCAAAATCTCCCAACTACAAGTACCAATAACACAAAACGCAAAACCAAAAAGAAAAAGAAAAGACAGGGAGACTACTTCACGCTCTGTCGTGCTCGACGAACGCAGTCCGCCGCACTTCGTAAGAAGAGCAATTTTGTCCGGTCTTCCTTCGGGGGGCCGTACGTTCCTATTCCTTTGTTTATTCGAGGTAGTACGTTCCTTGCTTCCTTCTAGTGCGTTCATTTCTTTCTTTTTTTATCCCTTCAATTTCCTTTGTCCTCTCAAGTAAGCAGACGACTCGAGAAGGAGAAGCCGGCTTGGAAGCCGCATCAAAGCGACTTTAGCCAAGCCAGGTAGAGAGCGCGCCGAGCCGAGTGGAGTCGAGTCAAAGTCAAATCCATTCAAGCCTCCCCGACCGGCCGTCTGCTTTCTGCGCCGGTTGGTGCCGAATTATTCTTTTTCGCGCTTGCTCAAAGTCGCTGGATCCTCCCGTGAGAGAAATGAACTTGTAGCTGCCCGTGAATGAAGCAAACGAGATTTCGCGTGTTTTCTTTGCTCTTTTTTTTTCTCTTTTTGCGAGTTTCTTTGTTGTATATCTTTTAATCAATTCCTCCCTCGCTCGGTCGTGCTCGTGTCGAATTTGACCGGAAACTCGACTTGATTCTGTCGAGTCGAGGCAGTCTTTCTCGCGCCCGTCTGACTATAGCAGTTTGGCCTTGTTCGGTCTGAAGGCATGAGAAACGCCGGTTGTCACGGGAGTTTTTCAGATGCACTGCGTTTATCGAGCGCGCCCAGCCATTATTTCTTTCGCGATTAACTTTCTTGGACCCGCGCTGTACCCTTCGCGTTTGAAATGGGTCGAAGAAAAACAGCGTTCGCTTTAAACAACGGATGAAACTAACGCGTGGATGCGCAAGTTTCTATAGAGGTATTAAAAAGAATACGATTGATAGACTGCGCCTTAATGGGCCATATGCAAACTTTCTGCCAGCTATCATCATCGTGACATTCGGAGCCGCTGTAGTGGAGGAGTTTTGCCATCTTCCGTTTGTGGATGAGGAGCATCAGCATTCAACTTGGGTTTTTATGATATTAGGACGATGTATTAGTGCATGTAATAGGTTGTTATTAAGTTTCGGTGCAACGAAGAAAAGAAACAAGGCAGCGAGATTATGGATAATGAATTTTCAGTGAGAAGGTGGCAGGACTTGTCATTGAAGCAATTAACGGGGCCATCCGGGTAAGTCGACCGGTCTTTATCGAAGTCGCTGCGTGATGGCTTCGGACTGGACCGGAAGTAGCGTGATGATATTTTAGATCTACGACTTCCGCTTTGCCAGAACCAATGTTCCTCGGTAGAAGAGGGAACCCCCCAATGTGGCGAAAACTTGATAATTGATCATAAGTACGCTAGAATGCGCTTCTTCTTTTGCATGTGGTTTACTGCGCCTCAATGATAGACCCTTTCAAAACCCCATCAAGCAACACTGGTTGTCGCCATTTTTCGCTGACCGCCAATGTTGCTTGACGGCTGGGTGGCGGCGCAAGCTTCTGCCCCTTATAATGGGCAGAGCCGTTAGCATCCATCAATTCGTCCATCCACCCATCCATAGGAAAGGAAGCGTGTGGTTGAATCCGAGCCCTTGCCGAACGTTGACACAACACTCAGCCGAGTTAACGCCGAAAGCTGGGGCAGCCCTCCTGTCGAACACATGCTCAAAGTTCGTGTCCAAACTATGGAAGACTGGGAAAATTTGTGCTGCAGCTACAAGACGGCGTGCATTTTTGAAGAGTGTCTATTGCGCATTAACATTAATATAATGCTTTGTTAACGTTTTATTGCAGTTTACTAATGTAAATATATTTATTACTGATTGTTCATTCTTTAATGGGAAAAAGATGTTGTGGCAAAACGTTTTGACCAAGTGAGTTTGAAGAGCTTTTTCTTTTTTAAGCGTATTCGATCTAGGTTTGGCTTAGCGATGATGTACATTTTATTATGAAATTCCTTTATAATATAACAAGTGCGGAAAAAAACCTCATAAATTGCTTTGTTTAAAATATTTGTGAGGTGTCTCATCTGAGCCGTTTCTTTTATAGAAAACAAATCACAGAGTAGTTTATTTTGGTGAGCATATAAAAACATAAAACAAATAAAAACATCAAACAGTAAAATCTAGTTTACGAATCTGGAAAAGTCCGGTTGGGCTGAACCAGAGCTACCAACCGCAACCTTGTGAAAAACAAAACAAGATAAACAAAACAAAACTGGCGAAGAACAAGAACAAAAACAGCCACCCACGCTCTGCCGGCTAAGAGCAGCCGGAAATTGATTGCACCTTCCCACGCCTACAACAACAACAACAACAAGGGCGCGCGCCGAGCGGTATTCCGCTTACCGATATATCCAATACTCGCACAGTATCGCGCCATTTTGTCCTCCTTCGTCGCTTGGTTTTTATAACTCCGCACGTTGGTCTCTGGGAATTCCAGACAAAAGTGACTGCGAGGCAGCGTGTCACGACAGTTACATTTGAACGTCAACCACAAATTCTAGTGGTTGATTTAAAAAGACACTAAACTCCCCCGGCACCAAGAGATTAAAACAAAGGAGTCTGATTCTTTAATGTCCTCCGCCCAAATGTCCTAATAGGCAAAAACGCATATATTTTCCCAGTTGTCCACGAAAGTGGTATATAGCGTGGTATCCATAATAACGGGGTTTATATTAATGAGCTGAAATTAACTTTCCCAAGAAAAATTAATCAGCGCAATATTTCGTCGATCTCAAAATGAAAGCGTATTTCGGAATAGCTGGAATGAGTCTCGCGACTTAAATAATGAGCTTCAAATTTTGACTGTCGTGTAGAAAATTTTATTTTGTGACGAATACTGTGTCCCAACCTGGAACTTAAAGCATCGTGCTTTTATAGGGGAAGTTCAGCGTACCTTTAAGGGAATGTAAATCTGGTACGCTACAAAGTTTTCTTAAACCCCAATGTTGGCGAGGAAAATGCTCCGGATCACCCGCCCCCCCCGCAAAGTAATAACTGTAATTTATTTTAATCCCAAAAAGTAAGCACCGTCGAACTGCACCGGCCAAATGTATCATCTACTCCACCGAAATCACCGGGCCTTATAAAAAAAAGAAAGAATAACTACCAACTGCATAAACCTTCATACTATAAATTTGAATTCGTAAAAAGTGATTGTGATGTCTAAAGTCTGAGACTGGGAGGGAAACTTGAAGACAAACTGGAAAGGACACAACAAAGTGGCCAGGCAGCATCTCAGGGTCTACAAGTGTACAGACGGGCTGTCTGTCCACTTTCTTCTGTACCTTCCAATTTGTCTTACACAATCCAGGGATTAAACAACGCGATTATTATGCACCAAATCATCTGCACTTTTACCTTGTTTTTTTCGTGAAAAGTTATGTTTGTTTTTTATCTTTATAATTAGCTCACAGAAGGAGGTAATAAGTCAATTTTTGTAGTTGCGTTGTCAAAACATATTTAATGAACGGGGGCACCAGAGTTTAGTATAGTTCCCTAGGAAGCCCCGAAGGAGAAGTGACTGATCACGGGAATAAATTAGAAGCAGTCCCGAAAACTTTGCCAGACGCAACTATTCTAGAAGCGCGTTCTAGGGCTTGCTCTCGCTGCTAAGGTGATCCGGTGATGGACTCCAAAAATGCATTTAAGTTGGTTAGATATGAGCAGCACATAGAGTTATGAAGTGCCTCATTAGGTGTATTTACATATGATTATACATATGCGTACAGTATGAGAGTATAATTTAACTTGAAGTAATGCTGCAACTAAGGTATAGTTGAATTAGGGTGGCGATGTGGCCTAGTTGGTGCATAATTCGTAAAAATAATTGACACAGCGCACACAAAACGAAGATGAAGTAGAAGAGTGTACACAAGACGAGCGCTGAGTTAGGGTGTACTAGAATGTTGAGATGTGCCGCCTGGCAGCAGTGAGAGTGTCGCGATGTGAAAGCACGCCGGTGAGGGTGCTGGGAGGCAGAGCGCGTACATCCGACGGCTGACAGAGGCATGGCGGTTGCAGCAGATAGCTTTATTCGGCGTGAAAATGGTCGCATTCTTCGTTTGATTTTGTCTGCTTGGCTGTGAGAAAGTATAAGTTCAATCCTATTTCATACCCCGTGAAAAAGAAGTGACTAGCGCGAGAAGCAGAAGTTTGGTGCAAATGACGTTTGGGAGTGGTCAGTTACATAGTCTCGCTTCTTTAATGGTTTTTCGATGTGCTGTTATAGAAGAATAATTTTATATCTCACCTTACATACCTGTCTCTATGGCACATCTAGCAGCCACACAATATTGTAACACTTCACGCACAAAGCAAAGCAAAAAGAAATAGTCACACGAACATGCCCTAAGCCATGCAGCCTCGCAAAAGCGCTGCCTGACCGGCTTCCTGGCCCGTCTGTGAGCGCTACCCCAGGCCTCTGCGGCGAAATTGGGTAACAGGACACCCAGCTCCTACGGAGAGGCCGACACGGTCGGCACACCTCCCAGTTCTAGTACACCCTAGCTGAGTCTCAACTGAAGTTTTAATGAATAAGACTACAGACGTTTACGCTTCTCCTAGTTAAGGGTGGAGCACAAATTAGATGTATTCCGGCAGCCATCTGTGTGCGCTAATGCTGAGCACGTGCTGATGGCTAGCTACAGTTATTTTGCAACGTACCCCGCACCATCAAATTGCCGGTCTTGGCAGCCTTTTAATGTGAGTTCGTTCTGAGTAGCGCTCAAAAGGCCCATACCTATACGAGGTGTGTACGGTGGGAGCTCCATAATGCAAAGCGCGCGGTGTTTGTTTGTCTTACCGTAAAGCGTTACTTTGGCTAGTTGCTCTGGATTTCGGGAAGTCGCATATCGTGAAGCCGCACATCGTGAAGCCGTGGCCTGTGGCGTCACATGGCGTCACAGTTTCCCCGCTAAATCTAGCTCGAAAATTGACGCCACGTGACCTCAGCACCAATTTAGTTTCCCCGCTAGAGTTCAGAAGGGAAACTGAATGCTCAGTGTTGCGTTATGGGACGTCGTAGACCTACACACCGATTTAGTTTCTCCGCTAAATTTAGCCGGGAATTGAATTGGTGTATAGGTCTGACGTCCCACACTGCAACGTGCGCGGTTACGCCGACGCCGCTCTACGCCGGAACCGGGCGCCTAAGTGCTGCGTTCTAAAAACAAACACTGAAATAAACAACTGCAAACAACACCATCGGGGCCAATCAGCACGTATCTAGATAACCAAACTCCCTGCTATGCAGGTATACCGAAGTTTGGCTCACGCAATGTTCAGTCAGGTGTTGTCTCAGTCCCTTCTTTTTGATTGTGTATGGCCTCTAAAATTTCTCTCCAGATCCGGTCCCCGCCCCTTACGGCTATCATGACGTGATGGAAGTCGAGTGTGGCATCCACAATTTGCACAATGAAGCGGCAAGTGCCCCCTCGCTGTCGACCGCAAAGACAAGCCTGCTCGCGAAATCGCTTCGTTGATGCATGTTTTTATCTTACGGCATGTCAGCAACATCCTTCTACTTCGTCTACGTTTTTTTTGTTCTTTTTGTCGCTGTGTCTATTTTTCTAGGGAGAGTTGGTTGATCGCGAGAGGCCCGTATCCGGGAACCAGACAGTTAGATTAAAATATTGTGTGCATTTTGTTTAATAGGGACGGAAGACCTCATGGACATTGACAGCAAGTATTCAAGAATTTCCATGGCAGTTCCTATAGGAAGTTGAATATAGAAATGTTTACGCGGTACAGATGGTGCAAAATGCTATCGCATTTCAACGACAACCTGAGCGGCGATTCCGGCAACAATTGTATGAAAAGTGCGTATCCAATCTTTGATAGGCTCGCTTTCGGAATTCATACGAACGAAAATCACTATTACAAATCCGATTGCTCGTAGCGCGCGTGCGACATAAGAGCGCGTACACCTGCGCCTCGGAGGGCGAATCGCGGCCGTGAGCGAAGGGTCGACGGCGGTTTCCCACGAGTCCGGACCGTGACCGACGTCGACAACGCGCGGTTTCCGTGATCCTGGTCGGGGGCGATCGAACGAACCCCGGACCCTGGCGTCGCCGTTTATACGCCGGTTCCGTGAGTTTGTTGGTCCCGACGCTCGTGTATGACACGACACAATCCCACGTTTCTGGAAGTGGGCAGAAAAAGGACGCGGACTTGCTGGTTTGGGGCAACGACATGGATCGAAAACCCCGGAACTGGAGCGCTGCGTGTTTATTCTCGTACCACTTTTTTCCCCTACTGCAGGATTTCTGGGCCGTATACCATTACGCTAGACAGAACGGAGTGTTAGTGAATCTCTTTTTCTGGGGCTGTATGATTCTATAAAAGCAGTGAAGTTGCACTACTGCGTCGCACCAGTGTTATTACTCGCTTTAATTACTAAAGACCTCGGAGAATTCATTAAAACAATAAAAGATCGTATACGCGTCTTCAAATATTTGCGACTCATCACGCAAACGTTATACCCATGCCTGAAAGAAAAACATTCGCAAATGTTCCTTTTCAGTCAGACAATCAATGAGTGGAAGTCTGGAACCGCTTTCACGATCACACAGTATAACAGTTATTTGGATCATTCTGAATTAACATTGATAGGTACAGAAACACCTTAGTTTTATTATCACCCAAGAACCATCTACGGTTTTCTTGTTTTTTAACTTGTATTTTATTTTTTGTTATTTTTATCCCTTTTGCTGTATTATTTGTCCGGAGTTTATGGACTTCGTGTGTAATCCCCTCCTCCTCACACCCCTCTTCTGGAACATTTTAGGTTAATAAGTAAATATTTGAATTAATAAAACAAATAAATAAATCAGTAAATAGGCAGTCACACTCATGCGCGTATACGTTGCTTAAAAAACAGCATGATCATAAAAATATTCAAATTGTGCTATGGAAGACATTTTCGTTTACGACTAATTGACTGCCTCTTAAAATAAAATAAAAAAGTAAAATGGTAAACAGGTTTACAAACTTTGTTTTCAACGGACCTGGTAACCATATTTTTCGATCGGCAGGAGGAACCTCACAGATTCCAAGGTCACCTGTGCTGAGACAACCATATATAGTATGGTGAGCAATATGAGCTGCAACAATCCTTCAATATTTTCGCTTTTTTTTTATTGCGTTAGCTTTTGAACGTTCATTTTGACGAAAACTCGGCGGTGTCATTCGCTTGTCAGTTGTCGCGTGCGACGCTCCCATTGGTCCGAAGCGCTGACGTGATCACGCGTCAACCTCTCTCTCTCTCTCCCCGGCGCTGACAAACTGACAGACACAGCCGGGTTTTCGTCAAAACGAGCCCTTTCGTTTTCGGAAAAGTCACGCGCACAGCTGGCTAGGAGCCAGAGAGTAGGAAACGCCGCGCAACACCTCCTAGATAACAAAGCCGTAGTGCTGAATGAGATGGCTTAATCAGAAAAGGCCAACACTGGACACAGAAGACTGGAAACGAGTGCTGCTTCAGCGCTCGGCTTCGATCGTCAAATTTAAGCCGAACGTTGACGTAATCGTCGTGTCCAATCTGTGCCCTGCATTGGCCTTCTCTGATGACGCCATCTCATTCAGCACTACTGCTTTGTTATCTAGGAGGTGTTGCGCCGCGGCGCGGTGGAATGCGGGCGTGCTCAGTTGCCGCTCTGCTGTCGCCGGTTGTTCTTCACTCTGGGTTTCCCTATGTAGAGGTGTGTGAACTGTGATGTGTGTGCATAGTTAAAACGATGGATGGGGTCACTCCACGAGTGATATAAATGCAGTTCCTTCCACGATTGGTATGGATGCGGTTCTTTCCAAGTGTGATATGGATGACCGTATCCAAGGGCGTCGACGTACTCTGACAGGCATATGTTGAGGTGAGGAAGTTAAAAGAATGAAAAATATATATAAGATCCTCGATCGGTACCCCTGGGTACAGCCGATATTAAAGTCAAGTCGATATAAATGAATTTGATCCGAGTGTAAAAAAGGGTGAAACAAATTACAGGAGGATCCATTGGTGGATTCTAGGGGAATCCGTTAGCATGACCCTTGTGAAACGGCACACACGTCCCCTTTCGGGAAACGATAATACTGACGCCGTAACGAGGTCAAAACAGAGGCAGCAAATAATAGAGGAAGCAAACAAGAAAGCCCAAAGAAAAAAGTGAAGGGGTCAGCGTTAGCGTTTCCCAAAGGGGACGCGTGTTGCATTTCCAAGGGTCGTGCTAACGCATACCCGAAGAGTACACCACTTGATATTTTTCTGTCGTACTTGCCAAGTTAAAAAAAAGATTTTGTTCAAGTTATTTGATGTAACGTGAAACGCATGTCTTCTTTTAACATTATGACAAATCGACGGGTATTAGAAAATTTCGGGTATTGCAGTGCAGGTGTAGAAAAATGCCGGATTGGATGTGGCATATGTCATACTGTCCGCACATGGGGTACTTCTCAATTTGCATTTTATTTAATTGAACCTTTACCTTAGCTCCGTATTTGAAAACATTACCTGCAGAAACTATTGAAAAAAATATGAGATTGCTATCAGTGTGCTTGTCGGAACGTTACAAGAGGTAGCTTTCTGTTGTTATTACTATCATTATTGTTGATTCCTTTAGTTTTTGATGAAATAATTACGGGGAGATGTCCAAGCAAACCGGCCCACTGTCTATGGGGCGACCGGAAGTCAGCCCAGGAAGGAAAAGAGAGGAGAGGGGAAGAAATAAGAGCCATCAGACAAGGTGGTCACTGGGGATAACTCTATGAAAATCGGGATTTATCACTATTCCAACACTGCCCACATCGACTCTTTCATTACCAAAACATCATCCGAATGAACGCACTTTTAATCACTCAATATCATTACCTATAATGTTTGTTAATGTAAACCTTGAACCTGAATCTGAAGGTTTCCAGCTGAACGTAGAGGGAAAAAACCAAGGAGTGGAGAAAAAGAGACACACACTGCTGGTGTGTGTACCAGCAGTTGGTACACTGCTGGTGTACCAACCAGCTCAGCTCCAGGCAGTCACAAACCTTGAACGCCCATGTTTTGAATGCATATTAGTATTTGTATTGTTTTTATTCCTTATCAGTGCAGATTGTTGGGCGAGTTGGTACTGGGTATTCAAAACATGGTAGCGCTTGAGACGAGGACAAAGGAGGAGACTGGACAAGGCAGGAAGCTGTATTTCTTATTTATTCCCCATTTATTCCTATTTCGTTTATTCTGTTTTTGCCCTTCTCCTCCGTAATGCCTCTGGGCCCTGACGCTATTGAACTAAACATATAAATAAATACATATTTGTACTATACGTTACCGCTGTCAAATGAATGTGTCCCAATCGTTCACGTAAATTTATTTTCGCGCAATGTTGAACAACGACTTCGTGCTTCTCGGCTTTCCAGACAAAAGGCGAGACGTGTGTCGACGACATATTTGCCGTGCGTTAAAAACATCACTTCACCACTAATGGAGAGACATTTTAGCTCAGACCTCAGATCAATATCGTTTTTTCTTCATCGGCGCGGGCCAACACGAGTGATGAGCAGATACAAGTATCGAACGGAAACAAGCTAATAAAATGTAGCCGCGTGTACTAGACACCTCTCGCTTTCGCTCTCGGAAGACAGGAAGTGACGTTAACGACTTCCAAGGGGGTTGGGGAGAGCGGGGGGGGGGGGGGGGCGCAGCGGGAGCGCGTGCACACCTCACATCCGGTCACGCAAGCACCGTTTGCGGCCGGCCGCTCCTCGTCGTCAAGTGTGACACAGCTGAATCCGCCTAGTGTAACAATTGCTATAAAACTTGCCGAGTTGAAGTACACTTCAAGTTTGACTGTTATACATTGTTAAAAAAAATTGTTTCATTAATGTTATTCAGGATTAAAGCCTCTAAAAGAATGAACAACATATATTTGTATGTGTTATAAATTTTTTCTCGTGTTCTTTCGTTATGTTCGCTAGTCATTTACGCGTCTTTAGCATCTTTGATGTTGGCTTTGTAGCGGTGCACACCTCACGTTCAAGTAGACCCTTTCCAAAAGTACATCGAGCAACATTGGCAGTCGTCATTTCTTGGGCACGAGGCTCGTGATTGGATCCGAGCCCTTGCCGAACACTGACGTCATCACTCGTGTCCAATGAACGCTCAGAGCGCGTGATCAAGCAATGGCGGACAGGCGATGGTGCGGGGACTTTTGAAAAGGATCCATTGCGAGCCGAAACTGGTTAAAGGCGCTTGGGAGAGTTGACAAATCCAATAGGAGACATCGTTATGATCAGCATCATTCCATACGTGAAATGCCCGCGTCATTGGACTGAGAATATTTAAATCACGAAATGTAACGCCTTCAGCAAGCGAAATAGACATTGCTTGCGGCTAAGTATCGATTGCGATATCGTATTCAGTTATTGTATTAGGTTTGCAGACAGTATGCTGGGTATTCTACCGGGTTCGACATATTATTTTAAGCCATTGTAGAGCGTAGACCCATCTAGTGATACTAAGTTCAGAACGCAAGGAAGTTGACGATACTAATAACGTGCCGAAATACATTTTAAAAAGTGTCAACACATAAGCGTCTGTGAGCAAGGATTATAATACACCCGGATATGCCTTATGATTTCATGCCTTCAATTAGAACTTCAAGTCAAATTTACGTACTCAACTAAACTGAAAGCCGAATAAAATATAATCTAAACTGCACGCTTCAATAGAAGCGACACTTGGACCAAACTGCGAATGCGCTGGTTCTCCTAAATTAGCAGCTAAAGATGCGTACATCGGCACGACTTCTCCTAACGCACACTATTTCGCGTAATTAAATAACGGAACTGTATGAAGCGCGAGAGTGCGTTACGAATCGAGGCACACACTTCAGGTAGAGTAACCCGTGCTCGTCCACACAATCCGGCGCACTGCGCGATACTATACGCGGCGAGTGCTCGGCGGCCGAAACCGATCAATTTTTGGTGAGAGCCAGGGGCGGCTGCGTCTCACCGTTTGGGTCGCGCTATTGATTTATCGCCACGGGCTCTCTTCCGAGATTGCATCCAGCAGGCAGCGAGGTAGAGAGAGAGAGAGATAGAGAGACAGAGAAAGAGAGAGAGAGAAGTATATGTATAAAGAAATATATTCCAAAATATGCAAATGAATGAACCGTACTGATCCAATCGAATAATTGTCACGAAGCCGTCGAAAGACGAAATCTTTGGTGGCGTCGGAATCGGGATTAGCAAGAAATACATATACGGAGAGAGTGAAATATATAGAGGGAGAGAGAGACGAAAAAATGGAGAGTGAAGAGGAGGAGGAAGGAGAGGGGGAAGAGAGATGAAACCGCGCTTTCGGGCAGCATGTCACGCCGGCCACATCGAAAGGATCAGAGGAGCCTCTGTTGACCAGTTGTCAACTCGACGAGTTTTCTCGCCCCCCCCTCCCTCTCCCCCAAGGTGCAGGACGCCCATGCACTTAGGACGAATTGGCGAATTTTCGCGATTAGTGTGCGAGGCGGCTTTCCCTGGGGCTATAGCCCGCTTAGTAAGACTGACCAGATGGGCGGGACCGAGTGTTTGACGAAGACGTCCTCGTACTTATTTATTTATTTATCTCCAAATACTGCAACCGCACTGGGAGTATTTCAGGAGTGGGGGAAAGAATTTAAAAAAAAGCTAAGCAAAAATTAAAAAAAATATATATATATATATTAGGTATAAATATATATACAAGAATAAATAAAGAAACATAGGTGAATTCAAAAATAGTTATCCCGAGTTTTCAATGGCAGGCAAACCTTCACGCAACATCACCGGACAAAGAATTCCAAATTTTCATGGTACGAGGAAAATAACTAAATGAACCGCTGCAGAGTTTTTAGGCATTCGGTGTTACGACGTGCGGAAAATGGGGAATTGTTTGAATCGGAAAGATTAGAAGATGAAAAACCTCTGTCATACCATTGGCAGATAAGACGTACAGCTTTCTTCTAGATAGCTTCAACCTTGAGAACATCAAGTTGCTTGTGAGGGTACCAAATGACAGACGTATTCAAGGATTGGTTGGATTAAAGTTTGATATATCAGAAGATTGGCTTTCACGCCGCGTACAAGGACTTGTACGCGGCGTGAACTAAGTGAGCGAAGTTCCACCCAGCAAACACAGAAAACGCTGGTGGATGCCGCGACATAGAAGAACTGGGTAGGTTCTGCAGGTAGAACCACACTATCGCGTTCCTTTCTCTTTCGCCGCCGACTCCGTATTGACGGACAAGCGGTCACGTGCGCTGAGCTGGATCCACTTTTCATGCAGAAAAGCGACCTTGCAGGCGCCGAGTTTCGGGCAGAGCATGTTTCTCGCTTTCCGTTTGCGAAATATATAAATACACACCGTACACGAAACTCGAAAGAACTTGAAGGTTCCTGACCATTGAGCATTATAGGTAGCCACTGAATACAGTATAATCGCGTTGTTTTATAACGCAAGTGATGTTTTAAAACATGTTTCCAAAGGTCTGGAAAGCAGACGACACGGAGGATGATCGCGTTGCTCGCGTCTGCGGCGCTCGCGGAGTGATACGCGACCGGCACATCCGGGCACCTCAGACCAGACAACAACGCGCAGCTACGGCTTACGAAGGGACGGCGTTTTCGTCGGTCACTTCACTACGTTCCCAGGACGTCGAGGTAAACAGGAGCAGTGATGGGACGACGACGCACGCGTGGCCCGTCGCCGCACTATATTTTCTCTGCTCCGCACGCCTTAGCAGGATGCCCGAAGACCGCGCCAGGTGCGCCTCCGCGTTTCCTGTAAAAGCGACGGTCGCTTCCCGCAGTGCAGCCTTGGATCCAACATGGCCGCCCTTGGAGCACCATTGCGATACTCTGCTCCGCAAGCTGAGCATATACAGTGACTCTACCGCGACGCAGAGCCTCTGCCGCGACGTAGATTGTAGACAATGAAGTCAATGCATGGCTTCCACTGACGTCACATCGGCTGCCATTGTGGTGACTTTCCGGCTGGGCGCGTACCTACTGCAGCACGCATTTTGCACCACCGAATGTTTTTTTTTTTTTTTGGGGGGGGGGCAAGTACAAGTAAGAATGGCCACCAGCGCGGTGCCTTGATGTTCACGTGCAGGCCATGCTCTTGGTGACCACCCAGCTAAACAAGAAAGCCACGAACATTATTACCATCATCTTCATTATCGCCACGTGCGCGACCAAAAAGCGTCACTTCCGGTCCGCCTTTGACGGCAGTCCTAGAGTTCACTATGACGTCTTCGGTGGGGTTTATTTGGATTTTATTGACGGAAATAAGAACATCAAGTCAGGTTCGACTGGACTGCTATTGAGCACGCGATGACCACGAGCTTCAATCAACCCTGTGGTTCGACCTTGTCGTTTGACACAGATGTTAAGTTGTCGGCATTACAACTCGTGACGTCACTGTGACGCAAATCTCGCTTTTTGATTGGTTCTTCGGCGTTCTTCTCCTCTAATGCTGAAACCTCATTGGCTCCGGAGCCATAGGTAGATGCTCCGGATTCACCTCACCCTTCATTTTTTAACATGTCCGTGACTATTGCAGGGCGGAAAATGCTCTCTCCTGATTGCGAAGAAGCGCTCCCGTCGCAAGGATCCTAATTTTTATATATTGTACAATTGAAAGGCCTAAACGTAGTGTCTTAATGTGTAAATATTAGAAATTCAAAATTAAAGGGAAGCTAGCAAGTGGGCGCGTGCCGTCGGCCTTCTGGACGACCTCGGCCCAATGCTGTGTTCACCCTTAAGCTAAGATTAGAAGCTCCGCCTTCAGCGCGAGCTTTCTGCCCTTGCTAACACAAGTGTGAACGCGCATGCAGGCACGCGCCACCAAAGCACAAGCCAGCGAGCTCGCGATGAAGGCGGAGTTTCTAGTCTTCAGCTTAAGGGTGAACGGAGTATTGGAACGCTTGTAGGGAGGCAGCTTGGAGGAGTCGGTACCAGACATGTTTACGTACACAGCCATATAAGAGACGCCTTACTTTGCATCCAGTTGCTCTTTTCGGTAACAAAGAAACCGTTTAGTTCATTGCCACATAAAGGAAGGGGTAAGGTCATCTTAGAGTAACTGTATAGGCTCTGCTTGCAGAGCCAGAGTATCGCGTTCCTTTTCCTTTTCGCCGCCATCTCCGTATTGGCGGAGGAGTGGTCACGTGGGCAGAACTGGAGCCGACCTTCGTGCGGGAAAAAGTGGCCTTCCAGAGCGCCGGGCCAAGGTGGGGGAACATATTTTCCGCTTTGCGTTCGAAAAATATAGATCCTAGACCAAAATCGAACGAGCCGAAGTTACCGCAACCGCTATAACGCGGCGATGTTTAAAGCGCGAGACACATGCGCGTCCAAACTGTCCGATTCGGCGTGCGAACCGCCGGAACGACGTCCGAGGGCGAGGTTTTCGTCGCAGCGGAGCGTCGGACGGGGCCTCCGTCCGGCGCCGGCGTGCGTCCAACTTGCTGAGATATCGCCGCACGGCCAGTGCGATTTTCGGAGGGCCGCAGCCAATCAGCACGGATGGACGCGAAGGTCATGTTGTCACGTGGCTTTCGGACCGATCGGGCGAGGAGGCGCTTCGTGGTTCGGGCAGTTCGGGGAAGCGGATATCCCCCGTCGCCTACACGCACACATGTGGCGGTGCGCGGTGAAGGAGATGGACGCCATCGAGTTTTCTCGCGCGCGCAAAACAACTGCTGATCTCGCGCGCCATAGCAAGCCGGCCTTCGGGGACCGATCGAGGCCGTCGAAACCCGAATGTACTCCGTTTCACCTTACGATGGACGAGCAGCGTACGCTACGAGCCATTCCTATGCCATGTGAGTGTCACGTCACCTCGGAGAGACGCAGCAATGCGCGGTGTGCGTAGTCACGTGATTTGTACTGCAGTGCTCGCTTAGCTGGGATGGCTCCTAAGGTCCGCTGCGGTCCATCGCGATTAAGTGATGTTGAGCAGAAAAGTAACCTCACGGAAAATCTCTACACACGCACACTTTAATAGAATGTAATAAAAATATTATGTTTGTTTGAAAGTCAGAAAAACCAAGAAGGGCGAGGGTAGTATTTTGGTTTTCTAGGCTAGGTGGCACGAGCTACCGCCCGTTATAAATATAGCCATTAGCATTCATCCATCCATTCGGTAGAGGGGTACCCAAAACTGGGCGGAGCCGAACGGAGCGACGCAACGACGCATCGGAAGCCATGTGTCGCGAACCGTCCTGTGCGGCGATTCGGAGCAGCCATCTTCCCGACAGTTCGCACGCCGGACCGGACAGTTTTGACGCGCATGTGTTTCGCGCTTCAGTCATTGAACATTATGTGCGTCAACTGGGTACAATACAATCCTCTTATAACGCGAGCGCCGTTTAGACATCCGTTTCAAGGTATCGGAAGCAGACGACACGCACGACGATCGCGTTGCTCGCGTCCGCGGTGCGCGCGGTGCGGCCTTCGCGGAGTGATACGCGATACGCGACCGGCACGTCCGGCCATCTTGGCGAGTCGGCGAGCTCGTCCGAAAGCGAGGGACAGCGTTTCGTCAGTCGCTGCGTCGTTTACCGCAATGAATTGATGACTTCACTTCACACGGGACCCGCAGGATCCGCGGGTGCGATTTTTGCAATCGAGAGGGAAACAGGAAACAACGGGAGGACGATGACGGCGAATGCGCGGCTCCTCGCCGCACTATTTTCTTGCGCAGCGCGCCTTCAGCACGCTGCCTCGCATCTGCGCCTTCGCGTCCCCTGCAAAAACCGACCGTGGCTTCCCGTAGTGCTTGGCTCCAGAATGGCACCATTGCATACTTCGCTCCGCAAGCGGAGCATATACAGTTACTCTGGGTCATCTATGCGTACGCGGAGGTTCGCCGTCACATGCGGCGTCAGTGCTTGGAGCCATTGAAACATAATTTTCCTGTCACGAAATAAGCAATAAGAGCAATATCACTGTAAGAGATCTGGGGAGATGAGCATAAAGGCCCGTTCACACTCTTGCAACCGAGTAGGACCGAGAGAGACGAGACATGTTAAAACCTGTTAAAATGTCTTAGGACGAGAGAACACACTGGCCCGCTGGCGCCATCTATGCGGTGACCCTGGAACTGCATTTCACAAGAGCGAAGGTTTTGCGGAATTTTCGAGGTCGAATGTGCGTAATACCTATAAGAAAGGGTCGTTTATAACGTTGACACAAGCTTTTCGAGCCAAGAAAGAAAGGATAATGCGCGAGAGAAATAGAAAATATGCCGGACCGCCAAGTTTACACTGCTACCCAATAGATGGCGCCAGTGTGTCCTCTCGTTGTAAGAGGTTCTAAGGAACCCGGTTTTAAGAGGTCGCAAGAGTGTGAACGGGCCTTTAGGGATACGTTTATTGCGTGCACAGCGCCAATTACGTTTATATTGGCGAGAAAGTACGATGATGCTCCATAGCGATCTTGGTGCGATTAGTTCAGAACGACCTTTTCGAAGTTTCGAAGATTGGAATGTACCAAAATGGCTATCGCCATAGCAACTGAGACCGACGAGCCAATCACCTCGCGACGTTTTTTCGTCTGTATGTTGGTACTTGTTTGTGTCCGGCTAGCAGGCAGGGAAGGCAATGGGCTACTTTCCCAGGATCCAGTGACTTTATTAGTCCGTCCTTGCTTCGATTATTCGAGTCCAATTTTGCGCGCAGAAGAAGGATGAACAGGCTTGAAATGCAAGTGAATTTAATCGCATTCGTGTACTTTAAGAGGGGCATGTTAACGCATTTCTGAGGAAGGTCGTGTTAAGCGAGACTTAAAGCAAAGGGCAGGCGAAGCTTACGTCAGCTGAACAGAACTGGCTGGGACGCTGAGTACTTTATCCGTACCGAGCTGGTCACGTGGCATAAAAATAACCGCCGGGAGGAATATAGCGGTATTCACTAGCTACCCAGATGGGTAATTATAACACGCGTCCATAAAATACGTTAATATATGAGGGATCAGTGCTGCACCCGCGAGGAACCGTAGACAAATAGAATTAAATGTATTTTCACTGCGTTTCGTATCTCATCTGTTTCCTGGAGCTTCACGTCGATACATCATTGGCCATAGGAGCTTAGAAACACGTGCCGGCGCCTAATATGTTGATCACTCCTCTTGCATCCTAATTGGTTGTTCGGCATTCTTCTCCTCTAGTGCTGAAATCTCATTGGCTACGGAACGATAATGAGATGCTCCAAAAATCGCCACGCCCTTCGCTTCTTTAGCCGTCGATGACTGTGCGGAGCGCAAGTTCGTCTGCTTTTGGCGCGGGGAGGGACTTGCGGTGACGTCAGAACGCCGAGCTCTGATTGGCTCTGATTGGAAGGATAGTGGGTAGACCTCAAACGCAGCTATAGCATTGCGGTCTACCCACTATCCTTCGTATCAGAGTCCATCAGAGCTCGGCGTTCTGAGATCACTGAACACCTCCGCAAGAAGCAGACCAACGCCTGGGGAACGGCCAGAGTCAAAACCACTTCATAAGAACGGAAACAAGCAGTGCATTAAAATTACCGTCCAATTTTATCGACTTCAACTGCCTGTAAACTTCTTGAACATATAATATACACTCTTAAAAGAGTCTGCGTGCGTCTATTTTCACGCACAATACTTGGAAGAGCTAATCACCGCAACTTACGGAGGCAGCTCAGTGAATGACGATGCCAAAACATATGTTTAGACCAAAAAACGCAGTCCTGAGAGTTGTGACAAGTTGTGACATGCAATGTCATAACTTGTCTGAGCTGTGACATTGCATGTCACATCTCAGACACAGTCTGAGTTGTGACATGCAAGCGTGACGTTTTGCATTGCTTAATGTCACAACTCAGACTGCGTTTTTTGGTCTAAACATATGTTTCGGCATCGTCATTCACTGAGCTGCCCCCTGCCTCCGTAAGTTGCGGTGATTGGCTCTGCAAGTATTGCTAGCGTGAAAATTGACGCTCAGACTTTTTTAAGAGTGTATAATCATTTGTCAAAATACCTAGACGAACACAACATCTTGACTAAAAATCAGCGTGTATTTCGAAAAGGTTTCTCACCATGTACTCAATTAATTGAGACTGTTCACGATTTCTCTTGGGCAATAAACAATGAAAAACAAATTGATGCTATTTTTATGGAATTTTTCGAAGGCGTTTGATAAGGTCTCTCACAAAAAGTTGCTATAGAAATTTGAAAAAAAAAATATGTGAGACCACACAGCTTGTCAAATGAATTTCAGCATACCTTTCAGATCGCCGACAATTCGTAGATTATGGATGGTGAACATTGATCGGACAGACTTTCTGTTGACTCTGGCGTTCCCCAGGGCTCTGTGCTCGGACCTCTGCTTTACTTGTTGTTTATTATTCATGTCGTACAAGATGTTCCGGTAAAAATCAGGTTATACGCTGATGATTGTATAATTTACTCAGAAATAGCTAGTGCTCCCGATCAACTTTTGTTAAAAATAACTTTTCAAAATATCGCGGAATGGTGTACGAAGTGGCAAATGACCATTAACGTTGAACAAGCGGTTTTTATGAGAATTACCCACAAAAGAAATCCTTTGAAGTTTGTTTACAATACTAATAATATTCTTCTATCAGAAGTAACACAATATAAATACCTTGGACTATGGATCACCTCATAATCTTACTTGGACAAAAGAGATTGATTACGTGACATCAAATGCTTTTCGAAAGTTATTCTTTTTTAGAAGGCCGCTAAGACTTTCAAGTTTCTACCCCTTCCTTGCGTCTTCTAACATATAAAGCTATAGTCTTGCCAACATTAGATTACGCGGCTATCATTTGGGATCCCTTCACGAAACTGAACATTAACAGGCTCGATCGTGTGCAAAAAAAGGCAGCTCGCTACATTTATAATAGCTTTGGACGTACCTCTATAATCAAACTTTTAACCCGAGCTAACTTGAAGTCATTATCTCTCAGAAATCGGCATTCTCGACTAAATTTTTGTATCAATTAATAAATGAAGATTATAGGATGGATCTGTCTCATCTAATAAACTTCTCATCAGGCTACGCTACTCGACGGAGGCATGCGCTAACAAACACTCCTTTTCGATCGCATAACGATTGCTTCAAGTACTCTTCTTTTTTTTTTCTTTTTTTCCGCGAACGGTGACTGATTGGGATAGCGTTTCTGAAAGTGCTGTTATGCAGCCATCATTGTCTTTATTTGAATCCCTCCTAGATTAGTTTTGCCCCTCTGTAAAATATTTGTTCTTTCTTTTTTCTGCGACTAATTTGGTATTTTGTATGCCTGCATGTCGTGTTAATCAAATGTACCCAGCTGCTAAAATCCCTTTCAGGAATTGCAGTATCAATCAATAAATAAATAAATAAATAAATAAATAAATAAAATTGCTCTCCGCTTAGGGTGTTTAACCCAAATCAGTGTACTCCGTTTCGCGTTCGGTCCGACCGCAGTCTACACCGTGGTCCGACGGAGCCAATCAAGCAGCCCTAAAAGTGCAACGTCATGGTGCGTGTCGTCTTTGTTCATTTTCTATCGCAGGCTCAACCAATCACGCGCATGAAAATAGAATCTCAGGATCGTGGGTCATTTAGTGTGCGAGATTGGTTCAACCGAAGATAGCAAACGCACTGAAAGACCACAGGTGCCGTGCACGATGCACTCTTGGCTGGCGCTGTTCATTGGTTCCTTCGGATGGTGTACCGTCGGGTCCGGTCGGATTTAGGAGTGAAAGAGAGTAGAGCGAACAAAATGATAGGGCGCAGAGTGGCTGGTGATATGGTCGAACGTATTTTAAAACAGAACCCCGAGGCTGAAAAAAACAAAAAAAAAAACACTAAGGACAAATTAACTACAGAAAATCAAAAACTTTGTGTTGTGTTCTTCGTTTTTCCCCGGTCCCGGAATTTTGTCTTGAAAAAAAAACGGAAAAAAAGAGCCATACGTGTTTCTCAAGGAAAGTAAACATTATTATTATGATTGCATAGTGGGTATTTCGTCCAAGATAAACTTTCTGTACTTGTTCGACAAGCAATTAAAAAGTCGCAGTTTTGTCATATTTATTGTAAATCGGTATTTAAAAAAAAAAGATACCTCACGTTTGGATTTTACGAGTCACTCCGCCTTCTGCCGGCGGTGACAGGCGACGGTTCTGGAGCGACTTGACTAAGAACAACAAAGGCGGCGAGGCGGACAAAACAATGCGATCGACCCGAATGATCGCGACCATTGTCTCAGAGCCGCCGCCACTTCTCGCCGCGGGGAGCCGCCGCGGTTCGACATGGCTGCGCTCGACGGCGTGACGAAGTGGAATTCCCGACTTGTTCGAGAGAGTCGTGTCTGGCGTCGAGGATCGCGCGAGACCAAACACCTCATCGATAACAAGGCCGGAGTGATGGGATTCTGACGTCACCCACTGAGGGCCACCACTGGGCACCGATTGGACAGCGAGTGCTGCGTCACCGATGGGCTAAGACTCGCATCCAATCAGGGAGGACCCGAGCCCCAACTGAAGGCTGACGCAGCATTCATGTCCAATCATATGCCGCGTTCTGGCCTCCGGTGGGTGACGTAAACAAATTCAGCATAGCGGCCTTGTCATACATATACGTAGGGAATGTTGCCGAGACCAGGTTCGAGATCCGACTAGACCTCTCGTCCGCGATGAGGGGGGCTGGGGGGGAGACTGAGAGGCGGGAACTCTTTAAGTGGCTGCGGGGTTTGTTCTTGTCGGGTGCGTCTCGTCGTTTCTCGTTCTCTTTGTTTCTCGGAGCGAGAGTTGTTTTTTGTGCGGCGCTGGTGCGGAAATGACGAGGTCACCTCGAGCTGTCGACGCAGCCTCGTTCGACATGCCAACTGCGGCGGTACAAGAAAGTAAAAATTTAAGACTATATCACGAGGAATAAGACTGGAGTTCCTGGCTGCTTCGAGATGTTTTGCCGCCACGTCGCCATGTAGCGGTCGTCGGGCTAATGGTTGGGTGGAGCCACCTCTAGTTTCACCTTGTTTGTTTGCTCCGGTAACAGTGTTAGCATTTTTTTTTTACTGTTAACGAATAGAGAACTTTAGCAGATTGTTTGCCAAGGTTCGGTCTATTCACCATTTCACAGTTTCTAAAGTATATAGATTCGAGCGGCACAAGCTCGCTACTTCAGCATTCGAAAAGAGCACGATCCACATGTACCAACATTGAACGTGAAAAAATGTCAAAATCGCTCCTAAATAAAAAAAAAAGGGTGTCGCGACGTTAATATTGTGTTAATTGAATTTTTAACGGCATTTTGTTACAGGTGTTCTAGCAAAGCACTCCTGCCTCTTGCGATCATCGACTGAACCTATCACGCACATTAAATGCACCGTGATCCTGCATTTCTTTTTTTGCCTGATTGGTTAAGCCGGTAGAGCAGACAGACAAAGACGACATGCATTGTGACGATGCACTTTTGCACTGTTTGATGGTTCCGTCGGATGGTAGCCTTGTCTGCGATCGGACCTCGAGGAAACGGACTATACGGCGAGCAAGTCATCTGCTTCTTGCACCGGAGTAGCGGTGACGTCAGCAGTGACGCCGAGCTCTGATTGGCTCTGATTGAACGAAAGTGGGTATAGACCTCAAAGCAAGCTGCCTTGAGGTCTTCCCACTATCCTTCAATCAGAGCCAATCAAAGCTCGGCGTCTTTCTGACGTCACCGAAACCCTGCAAAGAAGCAGACGAACTTGCGCTGCGCATAGACCGACCCCCCTTAATACATCGAAACTGTATATGCTCAATCTTTGCCTTTCTTTCTACAAGGGAAATAACAAGATGATACGGTTTAAGTTAGCGAGACATCGCATTCCGCCAGTTTTTTGTTTTATTTATTTTTATTTACGGCGTCCTACTGGCAACGATAGCCTCGAACTCGCGTAAAGCCCGTTTCACATGCAGCGACTGTGCGAGAAAAAAAATTGTTGCGACAGCCAACGCAGCGAGTGCAATCGCAACGTTTCGTTTCACACATAGAGTTATTACAATAAACGCTAGAGGCTCAGCTGGCGCTAGTGTGCTGTTGCATTTTGAAGCAGACAGCAAGCAGTCTAAATTTGACTTCCGGTAATGTATTCCTATGGGAAAAAGCGAGTGCATTTCTCTCTGCGCTCGATTATAAGAGCAAATATCACGAATAACTTGTACGTACTAGGCACATTGGAACATTTCTCAGTCACGCAGACGAAATAAATGGTCAGTTACGGCGTTTTTCTTTCAAATTCATCGCATTAAAAACGGTGCTAAAACGGCTTCGTACGTGTATTTATGTGCACTGTCGGACACTGTTAGCGCGAACACGGCGTCGACGCTTTCCAGCATGGGGGATATACGTGCCAAACGAACGAAGGACATGTAGAAAACCGAGAGAGACGGCAAGAACTACGCAGTAACACTGGATAAGTAACTCCTTGAGCACGCAGACGATCAAAATAAATTGAAAGCCACGTAATATAGTCAGATTTGCAATAAATAAGTACTGCGAAGATGCTTGTTCTGGGTTCAAAGTCAATCACCCGCACGCTCCAAATCTTTGCAAATAAGGGGAGCCAGAGAGCAGGTGCCCAGATAAAAACTGCCCGACATGGGAAATAATCAAAAGACATACCTTTAGTAGCTCACGTGCTTTATTTTTTGCGTTCGAATGTTTCTTTAACCGATCGTAAAGATGCACGACGGAGTCATTTTCATCCAATGACGGGACGGGCATATTAGCAATATATAAGCACCACCGAAATGCTAGCGAACCTTGAACACACACTACATTCCTTTCGATCGTTAGTTTGCTTAGAACCGTCGCTCGTTTTCACATACCTTCCTTGAAACAGGGGTTTGGGCCTGAAATAGAGCGAAGTTTAACATCGTTCAGTGGTAAAGAAAAATGCTGTAACTAAAGCAATTACACTTTCACAATACAAATAAAGGTACATACTATCCGGTACAACCGAAATGACAAAAGTTATTCATGTTATTTTCCGGCGAAGAGACAAAATTCACGCGCGTTTTCCCATAGGAATACACAGGGAGGCTGGAAATGTAGACTGCATGCTGTCTGCTTCAATTTGCAACCGGAAGTCCCGTAGACACTAGCGCCAGCTGAGCCTCTAGCGTTTATTGTAATAACTCTATGGCTCCAACAACCGCGCGATTTTTGTCGACGCGGCCGGCTCGTGAACCCAAGGTTAGTTGCAGCGGACACGAACGCGACGCGTTTCACTTTGCCTAAAATACAACAAAACGTATTAATAAACACAAGTGTTTTACGCATACAATAAGTAACTCGGAATTTCTAATTATAAAGCATTAAACCAAAAGCTTTTAGGTGTATAAATTTATTTTCGAATACGCAGCTATCGCGGATGAAAGCTGGCTAATGAACGGCTGGCTGGCTGACGAGAAAGAGATCGCACCGACTCTGCGACAAAATACCAACTTGGTGGAAAGTAGTCGCAGAGCTGCTGCGACAGTGCGACTACGATTTTAATCGCACATTTACTGGAAATCGCATTGATTTCGGACGAAAATCGCAGCATGTGAAACAGCCTTTTAAGCCTGTCGCCAAAACACCGCACTAATTTTCGCGTGGGAAATGTCACAGTGACAATCTCTCAGTGGCAGGTATACGCAATAACGAAGTGTATAGTTTGAAATTGAGATTGAGATTTAGTTTCACGTTACTGTATACGTTACAAAGTGTAAAAGAACGATAACGAAATTCTCACAAATACGAAAGGTGACAAAAGAGGTTCGAGACAAGTATACGAATTCAGAGCTACGCAGTATATGTTTTATTTTTTTCTAGGATTGCTTAAATGTTGGTTGTTTCATACCGCAGCATTTTCCTCGAAGATCCCCTGCATGTTTTCACACGTTTTATTTTTCCTTTTATTCTTTTTCTATTTTTAACCTGACCCAGCAATTCCTGAGCAGTCCAAACGTCAGGCGAAAAATTCTTCGCCAGGCGAGAGCGGCGTCAGCGTTTCTAAGCGACTATAAAGGCAGCCAACCGAGACGCTTCTTCTCGCGAATGTTCGTCCCGCGTCGGCGGGCAGATTTCGAAGACACCGTCGTCTTGTGTGTGGATTGTGCGAAATCCGCAAACTACACTCTGTTTCGCCTTACGATGGAAAGCGGCGGACGCTACCAGCCGTCCCGGCCAATCACAGCGCTGTGAACATTTACCACGTGACTCCGCGGCCCCGAACATCGCTCATCCACTCTCCAAAAGTCACGTGACACTCAAAAATGCGTTCCAATGGCATCGACGACTCGTAGCATCCTCTGCGGTCGATTCTAAATTCTGACGTCACACCCACAGCGGTGGCGCTGCTGTCGGCACCGCGCATGCGCAGACGTAAACAGTCGCTGCGTTCGATTTACCTCCACCGGTGCAGAAAAGTGTAGTGGAGTGTACTTCCGGTATGTGTATGTAGATACGACCGGAAGTACGCCGCCATACACTTTTCTGTACCGGTGCAGGAGGTGTCGGTGAATCGAACACACCTGTTCACTTCCACGTGTGTTTACGTACACTCCTACAACTTACGGGGTTTTTTTGTTTCTTTTATTATTTCCGCTTGAAGTGTTTAGAAGGCACCTTAATCGAGACTCGTGAAATTGTCTTGTCACGCGCATTGTTATCTATGTCCGCTAGGGCCTCAAAGCAAAGGTAGTGGAGGAGAAAATATATTGGCGATGAAATATATACAGAAAGTGACAGCGTTACAGCGAGAGAGATAGTAAAAGATGTTAGAGAGGGTGACGGATAAGGAGAGCTGACAAAGGAAAGAGAAGTATTGCGTATAGAAAGACGCGAGCCAAGGAAAGAGAAATTGTAAGATAGACATAGGCAGAATAGATAATGAAGATGATGCACGTGAGATCGATGTATTAATATTTGTTTATCTTATTATTGATATTACGATTTTTTTCTGAACTGGAGAGGGTTACGTGAGGTTTTTCAACAGAAGGCCCAAACAGTCGGTACTCGGACGGTGTATGAAGAAAGATACAGTATGATACAGAAAGATACTACGAGTAAATAGAAAACAAATATAGTTAGCAATTTAAGTCGAGAAGGGACGAGACACAAATAAAGAATAAGAAAAAAAAGCAGGCAAGACATACATTAAGAAGAAACGAAAAATAAGGAAGAGATGGGGAAAGTTAAATTAAGTTAAATACTATATAAGGAGATATGGAGGTAACACAAAAGAGAGAAGTAGCTAAGGAGATAAGAAATATCTTTACTACATCTTGTTTTCTCCTCAAGAATAACCGTAGTAAAGAAAGACCGGCTCCTCCCGTGAGAATACGTGGGATTTTACGTGAAGAATGAAGATATATGTAGGTGCATTTTAGATTAGATATACGTACGTTATCTTGTCAAGACGTACACCCTTCAAACGCCAAAAGCATCGCTTCTTTTTCCGACAACCAAACCTTGTAAGAACTACTTCGCGCAACTTACGAACAATGCGCAAAACTTCTTTTTTTTTCTTGATGTGAAAACGAATATAGGACAATACATTATACTCCTCTCCTTTGCATTAGAAAGCGCATCTACAGCGACATATCCTCTCTTATGGGTGGACACCACATTGCGTCCGACAGAACGCATCTGTGTCCCGCTGCGCCGAAGGGACAGGGTTGTCGCCAACGCACCGAGATACCGGATTTTCCGAGACAGCAGAGACGGCTGTCTCCGCTGACTAGACGGGTGTCTATGTGGATAAATAGATGGCGTTCGCTACCCCTCCGAATTCAAATGGGAAAAAAACCCGAGGAGACGGCGCGCGTGCAGCCGTTCCAACTCAGGCAAAAGCTGTTGGCGCCCAGGCCATTGGATTTTTGTTGAGTACGATGTGTTTTCGCTAGGAGAGAATTTGGAGGTTGTTGGATATATCTAGTCAGAGGAGAGACGGCAAATCTATACTCGGCATATCTATATACAACGCGCGAAGTACTAGTTCTTAAAAGATTTGGTTGTCGGAGGAAGAAGCGATGCTTTTGGTGTTTGAAACGCACTATACGTCTTGATAAGATAACATATGTCTAATCTCAAATGCACCTAGATATATCTTAATTCTCTATATAAAGAGGAAAATCAGTGATGCACCGCGAGAAGCCGGACTTTTTTTACTACCGTTTTAGTGGGAAAACGAGTACTCTCGAGAGCGGTTATAACGAAGTCAACGGGAATCGAAAATCACTTCGCTATATGCACTTTTTCGTTATAACCGACTTCGTTATAACGTATCTCGACAGATATAGCCACAACCAAGTTGAGGAACGCAGGATGTGGCTTCGTATGTTCACGGTCCTTGCTTCGGGACTCGTTCTTTGACGTTGTTATCGGCTAGTGGAGCACCCTCTATTCGCGACTCCAGCGACCTGTAGAGGTCGCTACTATCGGGCACATAGGGCGGTCCGAAAAACAAACCGTGCCGTGCCCTGTGTCTGCTCAACGCACAACGCTCGGGTTTCAATCAGGCAAGCACTAAGCTCAAAATGGTTCGCGCCGATTTGTTTCGCTCGCTACGTTTCGTGCCTGCGGCAATGTGTGGGCGGAAGCGAGCTTCCAGAGGTTCGACCTTCTTCGGGGAAGCGATGGAAGGACTGCGGTGCTGATAAACGTTGGTAAACGCACAATGTCCGGTTTACGTGGTAGCGTATAGGTTGTGCCCAGAGCGACCTGGGCAACACGCTGATACGACAGTGACAACAATCACCGGGACAACTGTTCCATCGCGCCAACCGCCGACAACATGTAATCACGTAGGCCACAAGGGACGAGCGGAAATCGCGAAAGGACCTGTTTCTGTTCAGTTTAGTGTTTTTATTATCTTTTCCACTAGCGCTATATAGCTGCCATTTGTTTAGATGGAGTTGCGAATAAAGCGATCTTCCTAAGCGTTCCACGCATGCGTGACGCCGCCATTACTGTTCATAGGAGGCAGGCGCCGGTTCACGAGACAGCTCGCGCCACCTCGTGCTCTGCTCGCGCAGACCCCCAGCAGGTTGTCGCGCGTGAAAATATTCTACAATCTTAAAAAAAAAGAAAGCTAGTAGTATTTACTAGGTAAAAGATAGTAACCGCTTGTCACATATGTTACCAGGCACCTAGTAACCGTAGGTAGCTGGTAACGGTTACTAGGTAAAGAAGCTAGTAACGGTTAGTAACGGTCGCAAGACCTAGGTGGCGCTAAGCAACGTCAAATTCAAAATTTGCAGAACGTTATTGTCGCTGGGAAAGATATTTTTCCACTAGGTTACATTCACATTTGCACAGCATTTATTTTATTAGAAAATTAACACAGACGAGGAATTTGAACACAGAAGACCCACACACGCACAACATACACGCAACGAGACGCTAACCCTGCTGTCTGCAAATTAAGCAGACAGCAGCCAGTCTACTTTTGGCGGTGCTCCTGTGCATTCCTATGGGAAAATGCGCGTGCATTTTGTCTCTTCGCCCGAAAATAACATGAATAACTTTTGTTTTTCGGATCTTACAGAATAGTATGTACCTTTATTAACATTGTAATAAGTGAAATTGCTTTTGTTAGAGAAATTGTTTTTACCAGTGAACGATGTTAAAGCTTCGCTATATTTCAGGCCCAAACCTCTGTTCCATACGTAGGTGTGTAAAAACGAGCGACGATTCTAAGCAAAGTAACATGCGAAAGTAACGTAGAGTGTTTTCAAAGTTCGCCAGCATTCCGGTGACGCTTATACATTGCTGATATGCAAGTCCTGTCACATATATAAAAATGACCCCGTCGTGCATCTTTACGAATGGTTAAAAACATTCGAAACGTTTAGAATAAAGAGGGCTATGAAAGGTGTGTCTTTATTAATTTTTTCTATGTCGGGCAACTTTTATCGGGCACCTGTTTTCTGCCTTCTCCTTTTTCCAAAGTTTTTAAGCGTGCAGGTGACGTTTTAAACGCAGAACAGGCATGTTCGCATATATTCATGAGCAGAAAGAATAAAGCAGGACTTATTTTATTGCAAACCGGACTATATTACGTGGCCTTCAATTTGTTCTGATCGTCTGCATGCACAAGGAGTTACTGATCCAGTGTTACATGCGTAGTCTCTTGCCGTCTCTCTTGGTTTTCTGGACGTCCTTCGTTCGTTTGGCACGTATTTCCGCATGCTGAAAAGCGCCGACGCCATGTTCGCGCTAACAGTGTCCGACAGTGCACATAAATGCATGTATGAAGCTGTTTTAGCACTGTGTTTAATGCAATTAATTTGAAATAAAAACGCCGTAACTGACCAATTATTTCGTCTGCTTGACGTGAGAAATGTTCCAATCTACCTAGCACGCGCGAATTACTCGTGATATTTGTTCTTATAATCAAGCGCAGGAGAAAAAATGCACTCACTTTTTCCCATAAAATACATTACCGGAAGTCAATTTCCGACTGGTTGCTGTCTGCTTCAATTTGCCACTGCACACTAGCGCCATTTGAACCTCTAGCGGACATTATAATAACTGTATCTTTAGCGCGGTCGCGATCCTGGCGGCGTCCCAACAGCTGCAGGTGTGTGTGGCAGACGCCTGTTCTGCTGCAGGCCCCTCTCCCGTGTGACAGTCCACGGAAGCTTCGGCAGCCAGAAATTGGGACGCCACGACGACAGCGACACTCGCGTTCGCTCGGTGCTTTTCGCCAGCATTTTCTACGACCAAACGCCAGGATCGCGACATCCAACAGCATGACCCTCCGGTTTCTGTGACGTCATTTGTTGCCACCTTGGGACCACTCTTGATGTATGGGGCAGCATAGGACGCTAAACACACCAGTCGAAGACGCGCTCCAGGCGCCATACTTCCATGACGTGCTGGAACGGGAGTTGCTATCTGCACACCATGAACCGGGGGGTCACATGATGCTCCAGTGGCGTCGTTTCTTTGCGTCACGCATTTCTGTTGGTGGAGGTCACGTGACGTTTTTTTCTTCGCGTTTTGTCTGTCATAGCGGAGGCAAATGTTAACCCCCGCCCCCTCCCCTTCCCGCTGTGTTCAAGCCGCTTCGCGGCGTCAGTCTGCGGCGGCTCATTACAAAAATGTTAACCCACTTGCCCACCCGTAAACATTGCTCCGCGACGGCCGAGCATACCCGCTCGCGGAGCGATCAGCTTGACGATCGACGAACCCGACGAATCCAAATAGACGTCAACCGACAAAATGCGAAGAAAGGGAAGGTCGCGTGACCCTGCACGGGCAGAGACGCGTGACGTAGAGAGGTGGCGTCACTGGAGTGTCAGATGACCCTTGGGTTGATGCTGTGCAGATAGCAAATCCCTGCTGGAACAGAGGCTGCGATCGTTATAAAGTCAGCCTCCAACCCTTAAACGTGCCCCCTCCTACAAACTTTGATGCTAAGATTGTGTGTGGATACCTTCCCCTTGCGTTGCCGAAACGGTAAATGCGTCGCCTAACGCTGCCCATCGGCGATGCAGCAGATGCCGCCATCTTACGTCCGCGCCTCTGGGGTAGTACTAAATATCAGCAAAAAAGGTAGCAACGGTCAGAAAAAGGTAGCTTAACGGCCGCGTTTACTGACTGCTTACTACCTATCGCGCGTTTGAGATAGTAAATAGTTAGTGAAAGGTATAGTTAACGGTCGAGAAAAAGGTAGTAACTGCATGCGTAGTCACTAATTTTTACTAAGCTTTTTTTAATAGTGTACATGCTGGTTCCCACGACGTGCGGCGACATCCGTGGCATAGACAAGCTGCTAGCTGGTGAGGTCGGTCTTTACTTTCAGCCCTGTCCGTTTCGATCTCGGAATGTAGGCGTTGTATACCGGCGTGCGGACATCTGTCACTACCGCACGTGATGCACGTTAGAGAGCCAAGGTTGGCTGCGGTACCGCACAGGCTCAACTTCTCGTCTACAATGGAGACCGCCCAGACGCCAGGCTGGGGCTGGCTAACGTCCCGCACGGTATAAACTTACACACAACACAATTACTTTTACGTATTCGCGTCTCCAGCTCGCCGCTCGCCCTCCCGCGGCGGAAACGGGAAGCGCTCTAGTGAGGGTCCCCGATTCTCCTGCTCAGCGGGCACGGCGGAACTGCTCGCGATCATGGCTCGCTAAATGTCGTTTCCGAATGCAAACTACACTCTTCACTGTCCCAACGTGGTGCTACAGCCGGTATGGGATTGTACCTTATTAGAGAGTTTGAGTATTGCGCATATAGAAGCAAACGCAAGCGCTGTGCGTTTGCGTTAGGGTGGCTTGCTTTACGTTTCACGCGCGCATCGTTGCCATGCTCCGATCCAAGACCGCAATTTCGGGTTCCGCGCATGCGCAGCGTGGAACATGCAAAGCTAACGCAAACACACAGCGCTTGCGTTCGCTTGTACACGCAATACTAAAACTCACTACTGTTTCACCGTTTTCCAACACCAACGAAACGTGCTGCAGTGAGCAGACGCGCAAGCAGGTAGGCGTTCCTTCGAACTGGAAAGGCTGAGGATGGCAAAACGACGGCAAACAAATACGAAAGGAAATGAATGTTAAAAAAAGAGTAATAATTAAAAAGATAATCCATTTTTTTTCTCGGGGGGGGGGGGGGATTTGGTCTGGAAGGATTTTGGCGGCGACTTTGGAAGTTTTGCCGATCGTCAAAAGTCGCTACTTTAATAGCATTTTCATTAATCTAATTTTACATGAATTTCTCACATTAGCTAGGGTTTTGTCATTGATTTTAGACTTTATTTATTTTATAACTTGGTAATTAAAAATGCTGCAATTGGCACCAATGATGATAATTAGCACACTTTAGATTGTCATACTTGTTCGCGTGTTTGAAATTAGATCATATAAGCAACTAATTATTTTAGAGCTTGAAAATGGAGTATCAAAATATCTCAATATTAATATTTATATTATTATTAATACAAATCGCGGCAATGTATGCCCCCAATTAACGCTACGATCACAGAAATACGCCATTTAACCATTACCGTTTTTTCTGAAAGGTTTCATTCTGTCATTCTTGTTCTGGGAAAGATATTAAAGCAATTAATCTTCTAAATACCCCAAAAGCCATTGAAAGGCCCGCAGTTCATTGTTTCATATGACAATTATGTGAGCCAGAAAAGGTAGCAAGAACGCACAAATATCCGCACTGAATTTTTCAACAACTACAGCATTATATGTTACCTCTAACGTGTATGAAAGACCCTGTCTTTAAAGGGACGAACGTTTCCGCGAACAACTTCTTTAACTAAATATTTAGGGTGTGAGACACATTTTGAGTTATGAAAGAATCTGAAATTAAGACCGATACCGAGAAATTAAATCCAAAATAAAGGTAAGTTTCGGTTTCGCTCCAGAATTAAAATGTGCGTACTGGCGTAAATATTACGCTAAATACCGTTTTTGTTTTCAGGATAACGAGGTGACCTGCGCTTATAACACCCTAGCTCCCTAGTATTACCAGAAATAATTTGTGTCGCTCAGTGAAGCCAGCAAACTAGACAGGCTCAGCAGCGGCACGCACCTCCGACCCTCACTAAACCGGCCATCTTGGAACAAGGAACACCATTTTAATATTCACTACGGTTACTGGCCTGAAAAGACAACATGCATGTGTACTATACTGAGTACTCACCCATAGGGGAATCTCGCTAAACGTAGCACGACGTTAGACCAGGGAATGTAGCAGGATCGTCGGCCCGCCAAATTTAGCTGACGACGACACCATACGGCGGCCGCAGAACGAATCTGAACTTCGCTTCCGTTGAAATGCATTCTGCATTATAGAAACCTTTCAGCTCATATATGTAGTCCGAAATGGGGCACTCCTCGTGGGGGTGAACACGCGGCGTGAAACATCTGTTCAACTGCATTGTCCAGAATATGACCGCAAGCTCAAAAGACCACTTCTGAAACTGTTAACAGTAAAAGTTGCGTAACAATTTTCTCTTACATTAAACAGAAAAGAAAAAAAATACTCAGGAACCCACCTATTCAAATACAACCGCCGCGGTACCCCGGTCCCCAAATACACCCCTTATTCTGTACGTACCGCAACGCACACGCCCACGACCACCCCGTTTGTAGAACGAGGGTCGAGCGAGCGTAACAATCAAAAGGCCAACCGCTGTCCTCATGTTCAGCGCTGCCTCGTAAAGGCACAGGAAACCCGAGTCCCCGTGACAAATCGCGGAGGACGCGCCCCTGTCTACGCGTCTGTGTTGATATGGGCGTTGAAAACAATGAAAGGGATGGCGAGTGGGGCATAGAGGGGAAGTGGGGGAGCTAGGGAAAGTGGCCAGCTGTGACAAACGGCTCCATAGCCGTCAACATCGACTTCACAGTTCATACCCCCCCCCTCCCCCTTTTCCCCCATTCCCATCGCACCGAAAGTTAGCCTTCTCCGCGAACCCCGACGGCCGTTTTAGCTTCACGCATAGATTCCAATTGGGATGTAAAATTGCTGGTTTCAGCTAACATACCCACCTCCCGTCTTTAAGCGTTGCTGCTCAAATTTCTATTTATAGTATATGCTTCGTTTCACCTAATGATAGAGCGCAGCGGACGTTATAACGCGAGCAACACGTGACAGCGCTCGGCGCGTTGCTGTGCCTTTCCCGAAGGTCACGTGATGTTTGCACGATTTTCGGATTGGCTTCGGTAGTTCGTAGCGTCCTCTGCAGCCTATCGTAAGGTAAAACGAAGTATACTAGACTCCCCCTCACTGTCCAACCTTCTCTCCACTTTTCAACCAATCACCCAATGTCCACAGTGGTCCGTATAGACGTGTTAGCTTAAAGCGTCCCGTCTGCAGAAAGGATGACAATGCGCTCGAAGAGCATCTCTCACTCTTACCTTCCACTCTTTTTTTTATGCTTGCTTGTTTGCTTTAAATGGAACCGGGGTTATACAGACTACGTTATACAAACCCGGGGCTCCGCTCCAGAGTTGACTTTTAGCGCCGGTTTCGGAACGGCGCCACCTGGACGCTTTGGTCGCTGTCGATGCTCAGGGTTTTCGCTGTTTGAGCTGTCATCGTTTGTGCACTTTAAGCCCTTTCCTTTCTATACACCTCCCCCTCCTCTCTTCTGTTCTTCTGTGTCCCTCCCTTCTTTTATCTAACCTCGCGCCCACTTTCTTGTAAATGTGTTTGTTTCCGGTGAATGACGCTAGGCTTGTTCGACCTTAACGGCCGCCTCTCCTCTTCTAACAGACAGCCGTGAACGTGTTTTTATTTCTCAATACCTGTCATCTTAATTTGGTTCAGATTTCCGGGCACAAACCACACCTTCTCTCTCTGTAACCCTTACTCTGGAGTCCTTTCTTGCACACACCTAGACACGTATGCCGGCCCAACAGCAAAATAATTCCTAGATGCTGGTAGCAAGAGTGGAATCAGCGACCGCACGAAAGTTTGTTAGCGTCCATCGGACAATGGAACCTCAAGAACCACAGAGGGCCACGTCATCGTAGTTCAGGTGTTTAAATATTTAACGAAACTCAAACCTGAAGGGAAAGCGCAAATCTTTCTCCGTTTCCCCTTGTTTCTCTCTCTCTCTCTCTTCATTTACTTTCTATTACATGTATATTGTGCTGTATATATCTATTCATTTCTCATTCGTTCCCACTCTTCCTCCTCTCTGCCCACGAGATGACGGCTGGCGTTCTTTCACGGTGCCTGCAGGGTGGTGCACGCCCAACTAGACGTGCGGATTAAGGTTTCACGGCTGACCACGCGGAGGGCTGAGCGTGATCTCGCTAGAGTCAGCAAGATTACATCAATGAATATGAGCGTACCGCCATTCGTGTGTGAAGATATCTGCCGTTGGGACACACTATAGTCTTACGTTTTCTGGAAACCATTCGTTCAGCCGGTGTCGTGGAATTCCTTTTGTTTATTTCTTTGTTTGTTGGCGTGTGTGTGTGTGTTTGTTTCATTGTCTGCTGTTCAGAAGAAGAAAAAAGTGACAGCCGACATTCTTTTAAAGAAGAAGAAAATGACAGTTCGCTGTTCCTTGTCAGTTTTCAGAACGTGGTTCTGTTACAAGCACTAGTGTTTCCGTTAAACACGTACATTTTAACTCAAACTTCTGAGGTCATTTTATATGTTGAACAAAAGATAAAAGAATCAAACGAAATCATACCTCGCATTTCTTGCTCTCATAATCAACCGCATGCCAGAAAAAAAATCTATTAAAAATACTGGCCTCAGGACTTTGGTCATACCTGACAAAACTGTCATGAGCTAGGAAACGATCTTTAGTTGGAAATATCTCGGTACAATCGCTTAGGTACCAAGACTCCTATCATTACCCTGACTTTAGATAAGCACGACATTGGTTGATTCGATTGTCACGTGCTCGCTTACGCTCGTCAGTAAAACCGGTGCGCCACCCGCGATGGAACTCCTGCTGAGACGGTGACCTTACATGTTGTTCTTTCGGTCGTAACGCTTTTGCGTCTCACTTTAGCGTGTCGCTTTTGCGTCTCTTTCTACTTGGTCACCGTTCCCAAGATAACCAGTCTCGAATCATAACAAACGGCGGTCGATATCAAAAAGATATGACCTAATGATGCTTTGCGGGAAGTGAAAGCGTGCTGGTTAGGAAGCATCATATATCTAAGTTATTAGACAAGATAAAAATAAAATAACGTACATTTTGTGTCGCATCGTACGTTATTTTATTCGTCTTGTCTCAGAGTTTAGATTATAATGACGCTGTCGTCGCGTTAATGAATATACCACTTCCGTGGTGCCAGGCAGAATGTATTGCGTGACTGCGTCCCATCTCCAATTTCTCCACAACACTCGAGCGTGCACTAGAGTCACTGAAAAGTATTCAGTGACACTAGCGTGAACGTCCTGCATGCCGTCTTCCAGTTGCCAAACCGGAATCGGCGAAATACGTTGTCTTTTCCTGGTTCAGGGGGATCGGTGGCCGAGTGGGCTATCGCACACCAGCTCGGAGCACGTGGAGCGTAAGCTCGCGCTGCAGAACCTAGGGATCCTGGGTTCAATCCCACCCCTGCACGTTTTCGATCTGGATGAGCATCGTACCGGCGTGCGGTCGTGTATCACCATACTGCGTGATGCACGTTAAAGACCCCAGATTAGCGCTTGTACTGCACTGGCTAAATTGCTCATCTACAGCGAGTGACTCGTCGCAACTTTAAAATGGCTGACCAACTACACCCTGTATAAATATCCACACAACCCCAATTATTATTAATTTCCTGGTTCATATATTGAATTACTTTGCAGTTGGGTATGATCGGGGCGCTTTAATACGTACGCGCCCTTCGGAAAAGCCTGATCTGTAACGTGAATCGTATGTGCATGCGCGGAACAGTGCTAAGTGGTAAATTGAGAGTGGAGAACATAATTCGGAACGTCCCCGAGGCGAACCATTAGCCCGGACCCTTAGATTTTGAGCCCGACGATCATCAAGAGTGCTCTCTCTTCTCCTCGCGGCGCGCATGCGCGGGTCGAGGGACGATGCGCTCACTGGATGTGCTGCAGTCTTCACAATGTCTGGCAAGAAGGAGTGGACTAAATGAGAGATAGATTAAAAGAAGCGGCGTAGGACTAAGTATAACTATCTCTATGGAATGAAAATGTGCGGATATTTGATGCTTAGTTTAGTTACACTTATAGGGCGATTCACACACTTGCGTTGAGCCCGACCAAGTGCAACTGGAACAGCTCGCGACGTACGGATTGCCATGGCAACACCGGCGTCGGCTCCAAGAAAACCGGTTTTTACCCTGTTGCAGTTGCACTCGGCCGTATACTCGACGCAGGTGTGTGAATCGCCCTTTAAACGGGTTGCTATGGCAACAGCTGCGTCGGCTTCAACAAAGCTCGTTGCTGAGCCACGCAGCTCTTGCCATAGCAACCCGTAAAGGATGAACGTCGCAAGCCGTTGCAGTCGCACTCGGTCGGAATCACGTAAGTGTGTGAACCAACCCTATAGGGCTCGTTTCAATTTAATCGGCATAACACAGCCTTCATAGAAGACAAGCCTGCAGTGCTATCGCATTTCGACGTAGAGTTTGCAACGAAACACAGCATGAAGCAGCCCCGTTTCTTTTATCGTTATTTGGCAGTGATCGAGAGCACTTGTGTCACAGCAGTGTACGGCTCTCAAGGCTTTGTTGATAGCTCTGTTTATTTGCTCAGCTGTAATCATCGTCCGCTCATCCCAGTCCGATAGAGGAATGACGAAAAAAAAGAAAAAAGAACGCCGGTTGCGTGATGATCTCTATCGGCCGGCGACAGCAGTTCCGAAATTCAGAACAAACGCGTGAGTATGACTCGAGATAAGGTTGTCGACCTTTGTGAGATCTATCTGGTCGCTCTGAAGTTCAACTAGGTTCAGCAACCTCCAGTCGTTTGACTACCACAATCAAAAACGTGACTCTCTTTTTTTCTTTTTTTTTGGGGGGGGGGGGGGGGAGGGGTAAATTTACATAAACGTTTTATTAGACGGGAAATATTAATGCGCGCCAATATCTTGAATGGTTCACTTTTCGCTCTCGTGTATTGTTATTTTTTTTATATTTTAGGAAGGTGAAGGCAGTGGCGCGCATGACCATCGCGCTCCATGGGCCTCGGCCCGGTCCTCATAAATCCCTTGTGTGTTCTATCATTTTGTCTTGACCTCTCGGCCGCCAAAAGCATCATCCTAACATCATGATGGAGGTGCGGAGTACCTCAATCACTTTGGCACTGCTTGATTATCTCCAATGGTTCGTGTATGCCGTCGGCTGGATTCGTATCGTACACAAAATGAAACGGAGTATAGTTATTGGTATGTGGTACGTTGTCACGGCCCACGGCGTGCGATGTCAACGTGCTCGTTTTCGGCGGGTTCCGTCCCTGCACCCGTGGTTATCTACTGGTTCCGGAGAATGCGCTCAACCTTCGAGATAAGCCGTGGTCCAAGGCCCATAACCGATAAGGCCACGAATTTATGATTCCGCTTATCCATGGACACGCTCGAGCCGCTTCCAAAGTTGGCGGCTTTTTTCCTCTATATTTCGCGTCAGTTTGTGTGCAAGTTCGCCCTATCTTTCCACACTTTCTCCCCTTTATCTTTTATCTCATCTTTTTTTTTTCTTGTTCCTTTCGACTGAGGCTTTATCCGCTAAACTTCTATTTCCGTTCGAGGCCGAGATAAAGCGAAATCTGGCGATTCCGTCGACGAGCTTAGTCACATGCGGCTCTTTCACGCGCACGTCCGCTGTGTCACTCGGGAGGAGTGTTTTTGGGGCGTCGTCATCAGTCTTGCCATCTTTGGTGTCAGTCGCGTTCTGTTGCCCTTTTCCTGGTACTTTCATTTTTTACAGCGAAGCTGTTTACTGTAGCTAGGTTCCGTGGATTTTTCATGTGCGGCAGACGAAAACTCGCGCGCCCTCTTTTTGTCGTCGTTCCAAGCGCTTGCATGCCTAGCTTTCCTTCCGCTCGCGGGGTGGCGGTCCCGTCGCGCGTGCCTGCTTTCCGCCGGGTGGCGGTCGTATCGCGCATGTCTACTCCGCCGGCTCCTCGGGGCGGCGATAGTTCGTACCTTTGTTCAAAACTCTGTGTCACGTATGTGTCGTGTGCTAAACAGCTTCGCTGGTCATCCACTTTCGCAGAGTGGAATGGCTCATGATTTTTTAATTGGCTTACGAAACTCAAGGCGTGACAGGGCTCTTCCTACCATCTTACACTCTCAAAAAAAAAAAAGTGCTAGTCTTACACTTATTCTCTCATATAATGCATCCCAATAGTTAAGTACGACGTACAGCGCACTGCACGTCGAACTGACGGCCCCAAATTTTACGAGGGACTTGATAACGGTACAATATAACTTATTAAACAGCTAAAGTACCTATCAAAGACTATATAAAAACACTGAGATTTTTTTGGCAACAGGGCGAAAAAAACCCCGATGAGTTTTTCTTCTGTAGTCGGTCAGTAACAAGTACAGTATCTATTTTATTAGGGTGTGCCACCCGGCTATCAAGCCGCTCGTGAAATTTGGTACCGTCGGTTCGACGTCAGTGCGCTGTACGTCGAAGTGAATTCTTGGGGTGTATGTATATAGGACAGAGGGTGTAAGTACTACACCCCCTATTTCTGGGGTGTATACAATCACTCGCAGCCAATGATATTGTGGCATCGTGCCAATAAGAACACGCCTATAAGATCGATTCACGATGCAAAAGACTCGAACGAAGTCGTTTTGTTTTAGGCTATCGGTAACTCAACTTGTACGGATATACTTAGTTGCAAGTAATCATGTTACATGTGTGATCTATTAATTTCTGAAGCAAATTTGTGGTAATTTTATTACATTTACTAGGAAGTGACTCACAACAGTAATCTGATTAATCTTGAAAGTACTAAGATGACTTCCATACCGTTACATTTCGTCTTTCCTCCAGTTTTGTGATGGCACATTTTGTTTGTGCCAAGTTTTCATACTAACAATGAATCACCACGAACCGAATCATTCACGAGCAGGTGAATGGTTTATCGAAATTGGTGAATTAAAAAGTAGCATAGTTCATAATTTGGTGATTCTAATCCAATAATGGACAGTACAAGGTACCCGTCTTCCAACTGGCAGAAAAATTTGTCGTTTTTTTTTTTTGCTTGTTTAAATGATGAGAAGTAACGGTTACTTTTCGAGTAACTGACTATTTACTTCTCGGCTTAGTCAAGTAATCTAATCTGAACACATTTTTAAGCACAGAGTAATTGTACAAGACTGGCCCGGAAAAGCTCTTTGCAAGTCTTAGCCGCCACAGAACATTTACTGCACCGGTTACATTTGCAATATTTGCACTTAATGGCAAGTTAAGTAAATATTTATTCAGCATTCTTTTGTCGGTGATATTAAACAATGAAACATTAAATGCTTGAGTCAATTGGATTGCGCGTAAAGTGTTCGGGCGCTATTCCACATCCTGCCACGTGCAGTCGAGCGTATATCCGAGTTCAATTTGTCAAACGGACAGTCTGGATCGTTCCCTTCTAATCTTCCGAAGTCGGCCAGGTGGAGTGTGGCAAGCGGAGCGTTACGCAAATTTCCATGGAAAATCGCCAAAGGGTTTTTACGACGGATGATCTGGGTGGCCAAACTATGGCACCACCATGGCCATTCGGCCATGCATCGATTCGGAGCATGACCATTTCGGCTTCAAGACCAGCTCGAAGCCAAAAAAGGCTTCACTTCGTGTTTTATTGCGTGTGTTTTTCTACATTAAAACCGAAAAAAAAATAATATTTCAATCGTCGAGAGGGCATAGAAAAGACGATATAGGCTTCCGACTTTGTATATTAGCTTTACTCGTTTGTTACAGCGTAGCATGTTTTCCAATTAATAATATCAAGGTGAAAAAACATATTCGCGGGCAGTTTTTCTTTTTCTTGTTAAATTTTGGAGCAGTTGGGTTGGGCGACGAAAGATGAAGTATAATCTAGAGAGCAGCAACGAAAAAGGTTGGGCTAAGAAAAACAGAACTATAGCCGCTGGAATCCTCTGAATTCTCAAGCTTTCTAATCCACGCAATTAAGCAGTATGGTTGCCTTTCCCTAAACTGGGTACGGCGCAATTAGTAAATATGTTTCAAATGCATCCACTATACTCTATCGGAAATTGAATAACAAACCACGAATTAGTAATAACCTGTTGCGGCGTACACTGCCGACAATTTATTTCTGCAACCTATTTCTGAAAAAAGAAACGTGAGTAAAGGTGTGTGCTTACTTTTCACTTCTTCTGTATACCTTTAAAGGAGACTGACACTCTCCTTCCCTCCGAAAGCTCTTTTTTTTCTCTTCTCTTTTTTTCTGCCAGACGATTTATTTTGGTGTCGGACTACCCCAATCAATATTTTGCTACAGCGTCACGTATATTTTTCAATAAAGTAAAAAAAAAAAAACGCAACTGCTCCAAACCGAAACTGGATCTGAACTGGGAAGGAAGAAGAAGTATGAAAGAATGGAAAGTTGTTGGAAATCAGATGGCTGTGGAACGTTTTTTTTTTTAATATATCTTTGCAGTCAACGTGTTTGCTGCCATTTAGAAGCCACAAAAAAAAAATGGGTATCATATTTCTTTATATTTGATATTGAGTGTGTGCCTTCTTTGACCCACGACTTTGACTATATTCGGTGGTCGTGTCTCAACCATCGAAAACGGCACGTGACCACGGAGAAGAGAGTGAGCGCGACTGAAACCGGCCAGTTCTCGATTGGCGTTTTTCGGGCGGAAAGAAAACGAACTTCAAGCCGCAAATTGTGGTCCGGGGTAGTTGGGCTCTCATATGTCGCGTACAAATAAAAAAGTAATAATTATTCTGGTAGGCTGTTTAGACGTCGGAAGAATGCTCATGAGTTTTAGCATGTGGCGAGGGCCGAACCTTGCTACCGCTCATCAGCCAATGAGACCGAGGCATTAGCCGAGAAGAGCGCTGAAGGACCAATCACGAAGCAAGAAGCGTTAGCATAATAAGACACGCCCTGCGTTTCTGAAGCTCGCAGGGACCATACGCCAAACCAGCAAACAAGCTTTTGAGGCATGAAATGCTCTTTAACGGAACACTCCCAATCCCAACATTTTGTCCGTCCGGCCGTCCGTCCGTCCCCTCGTCCGTGCTTTTCCCACTAAATTCATTGGTGGAAAGTAAATTTGTGTTTAGGTCACGTGACATCAGTGTCACGTGATCTAACGTCACGTGCTCTGTCCGGCGGCGAGGAAACTGATGTCACGTGGCCCCCTCACGTGGCCCATTCACTTTCCCGCTAAATTTAGGGGAAACTTGACGTTACGTGCCCTGACGACACGTGACAATCCATAAAACTTCCCTACAAAATCTAGCAGAAAACAAATATCACGTGACCTATACAAAACTTAGTTTTCCCGCTAAATTTGGCGGGAAGTTTGATATCAAATGACCTATGCACCTAGTTTGCCCCGCTCAATGTATATAGCGGGAAATGGATAAAAATAACGAGGTTTTTTTCTTCACTCCCCGAAACGACGGTTTAATGTCTTCGAAATAATTTAGACCATCGCACCATAAAATACTGCATTTCACGCATTAGGGGACATTAGAGATAAAAGTCGCGGCCAATTCTTGTTTAGGACAATTGGCAGTCGGCTATTTGTCGTGGAGGTCGGTACATTTATTACAACTGCAAACCGTTACTTTTCATGTCGTGAGATCGTCTCCTGCGATATACAGGGAACTTGACGCACAGACCTTAGCGTTCTCCTTCGAGTGAAACAAGAGGAACGCCCAAAACGCCTTTCAGCACCGCTGTTTCGCGAACTATCATGCCTTTTCCCTTGTTTTCACTTTACACTTCCTAAAAACGTCTCGGAAAAAAATATGAAAGCCACTCCTGTTCATGTGCTCAACTTTCCGTCCGAAGCCACGCCCGAAATGCTTAAATATGACTTTAAAAACAAAACAAAAAAGACAAAGCGAATTTTTAAAACAAAAACACAAACTTGCGGTTTTCTATGCCAGATAATCAAAAACACTTCAAAGGAGCAAGCCCGCACGCCGCTGCTCCGCCACTATACTACCAATACAGTGCCAACCACCGTCCGTGTGTAACGCTCTTTTAACGAGTCTTTAAATCTGAGAGGGACGTGTAATACACCGCTACGATTCTAACACTATATGTGTCGTCGGCATATGTTCAACGACTTTTGCGCCTACATCCGCTCTGCATTACGCGTTCTCTTGTTCCTCATAACCCCCTCCCCCCCTCCCCCCGTTCTTCGGAATTTTAGGGGTCATAAAGCAATAAACGTGGCGGCTATCTTACACTCCCTCGTCTGCCTCTGTGCTCCGCGAATACTGGAAGCGAATTCGGGGAAAAAAGATAGGAAGGCGTTGTTTCGTTTGAAGTCTCCGTTCGAGTTTTCTTCGTCTCAGGTTTACGATAATGATTTATTTTTACTTCTTCATTGTTTTTTGTTGTAACTGTTTTATCAAGGGAGCGGTACCGGCCATATCACACTTTGTACTCAGTTGGACGCTGCAAGAATAAAAGCCCGCGGAAGAATCAAGTAAGTATCGCGTTATACAGCGTTCTTTCTACACTGCAGATTCACTGGTCGACCTAAGCTTGTACTGCTGCGTCCCATTCGAAAGTCTATACTTCCCTGAAAACACTCAAGATCACTTTCAATGGCGTTTGCCCGAGGACCCTCAAAGGACAAAAACTATACAAATGAATGCTAACTTACACCACAAATTCACGACCATCATCATTGCAGTGTTGAACCTATTGATGACGCTGAACTATTCGATTCAAAGCAGTAATTGTACGCCCCCCCCCCTCAAAAAAAAAAGTGTTCTTTTTGTTTTAGAATAAGTGGCTTGCACATTGCCATAGCCGCCTATATACTGACAAAGCTACCTGGCAGATCGCCACGAGAAGCGGCCGCCGAAATGGAAAAGGTGGAGCGGCAGACAACGGATGAGAGGAGAGCCACGTGACTGGCGACCCGCTGCGGCGAGACGCCGAAACACACTTCTCCCGAGCGAACAAGTGTGTTTCGGGTCCTCGCCGCTGCAAAAGCTGTGCGCTGACGTCCAATTTCCTCAAGAAATGGCTCTTTGATTCTCTGTGCTACCAGATCCTCGCGCTCCAAATCTGTGATCGGGCACTCTATGGCTCCGTCGTCAAACTGCCAGGCTTTGTGAGTATAGAGGAATCTCATTACATATTATCAGCGGCCAGTCTGGTGATTGTGGCTGCATGCCTGGCTCACTGGTTGGAAATCTCACATGACGAGACATAGATTTTCCAGTACAATCTTGAAACAGGAAGGCGCGGCGAAGGCACTTGAAGGCTCCCACATCCCACAGAATGAAAATGTGAAGTCTAGAACAACCGGCGAAGGAAAAGAAAAAAAGGCAGCGCTCCCGAGGGAATTTTTACGTATAATCTCCCGACAGCAGCACTTCTTTCTAACGTTGGAAGATTTGTATGCGACAGTCTGTGGACAGGGGAGGGGCATGTTGAAGGGGATAACAGCTAAGTTGTGAGATCGTTTTATAATGAACCGCACTTTTGCTACCGGACTTATTATTTATTAGCCACGCCTCGTACGCTGCAGGAGGTACGCGCTCGGCTGCAAGGCCTCAAGAATTATCGCGGGTGTGACGTGGATGCAAGGCATTGTGCACGTGACGTCGGTGTACCACGCTGGTGGTCATTACTTCTTGTTCTTCCCGATAATAACAGATTCCGTGGCGTGAAATGTCTGCTGCAGAAGGTATACACGCTCAGTGGCAGGGCAACGACAATCCGTTTGGTGGGATCGCCAAACAGGTTGTGGTTCCCTGCTCGCCACAAAATGTCCGCTGATGGGATGTTAATGCAAGCCATGCATTCTGGTTTTAAAAGACGCAACTTATAACTCAAAATGTGTTTTATCAGCCGATATCTACGGAGTTTTGCAATGTTCGGCTGCTACAGGCCGGGTGTAACAGCCGGCTGTAACGAAAAACCAACACCGAAAAGCGTTACACACATAGGGAACCACGTAAAAACACTAGTCCGCGGCAGGATTTGACCTCGCCACCCTGATATTGTGAGACAGGTAACTTTGTCGACAAATCAATCCAGGAGTATTTTTTTCTTGCTTGCAAAAACAAGCAACAAATGCACATCAATACAACGAAAAATCTAACACGACAATTCTGCCAGTACTTATTAAAAAGCCCGCATTTCGGAGCAGTACTTTACACAAGCCTAGCAAATCGGGCTGAGGTTCGAGTGTGTTTAACACATTTTCCTTTTGTTTTACAAGAGAAACAAATAGGAGCGCACTTCTTTGGCGTTGGGGTCGCATGCTTAACTGCCATACCTGACCGCCAAATGCTACATATATCCCCCCACCCCCAACCCCCCTCCAAGAGAAACATGTCATATTGCGCACAATCATTTACCAACTTTAACCAGCGTATGCCCGATGGGGTTATGCATAACTTTTTCTTCAAGGTACGCCGGAGGCCATCCCAGAAGCGATCCATCGTCGGTGTTCGGAACGCACAAAACACACCGTCCATGAGATTCGCTTGAGTATCACGGCGTGTGTCAGAAATAAGAGGCGAATCTTTGGTAGGCGGTGCCGTTCAGGCGCCCTTCTCTTTTCCTTTCTACCCATTCTATTCTTACCACTTTTTGTCAGCATGATCATGCTTGTATAACTTTCTTGTCTCCTAGAGGTGTACTACAAATTCCATCCCTTTGAATAGAATTCCGCAGCGTCACTCCTATCTTCAACACTCTAAAGAGACTAGTATGGGGCGGCTTACCCTTGTACTGTGAAGGCTACGAATGACGCAGCGCAATTCGATTGCAATCGCTATATTCACACACCCCTAGCTTTCTCAAACGTAAAGCTATAGCCGGTAAGCAAAAGAAAAAAACAGCGGCTCAATTCTTTCTCTCTACATTAACAAAAGGGAAAGATTCTGTAAGTCAACGTCTAGAAAAATATGGTATTAAGACACCAAAAAAAAATCTAGAAAGGAAGGACCTGTTTATGCCTCCCTTTTTTTCCTCTATGAGGTCCCAGCTCCGCTCCGGCGAAGACGGCGATACTCGACTGTTTTGACTTGGAGGCGAGGCCCGTGTGCAGCGTCTGCGTCGGGAGAGGGAAGTCGAGGTGCGCCGAGCATCGCCGGTCTCCTCGCTCAAACCGAGCGTGTCAAGTTGCTGACGCGGCCGGCTTTTCCGCCGCCGTTGCCATGGGGACTCCACCACGGTCTAAGTGCGTGGGCGGGGCCCCGTCGGGGTCCTTTCCCGGATGGTTGCTGTCGCCGCGGAAACCTGCCTTCTGGCAGCGTGCTGCTTAGCTTTCACAAAGCAAGTGGGCCCCCCTGTGCTATGTACACCTTCGCAGTAGCGCTTATCACCCAGGCGAAAAATCCCGAGTCATTCGTCTGAGGACGCATGACCAGCAACAGCACCGAAGAGCTGCGCATGCTCAAAGGGTCTATTCCTGTCCTCTAGTATCGCGAAATCCGACAGCATGACACGGTGGTGGCTTCTGTGACGTCATTCGTTGCACCTTCGGGACCACCTGATGTATGGGCGATAGAGGACATTATAAACACGCCGGCCAAAAGACGCGTTTCCAGGCGCACTATAGTTATCATCTCCAGGCTGAGAGTCACTCTCACCAAGACGTTGCCCTCACTCGCCGGTGCTTTTCAGTTGTGTCGGCTGACCTTTACCAGGTCAGCCGTGCATTTGTTCGCTAATGCTCTTTTGTCATTTTTCAGATTGCGTTTTCGAGCCAAACCAGCTTTTTGCCCTCGTCATTCGTTGGGGGACACTACGCTAATTCGCAATAATTGACCGCAGCGAGTTATGTGGTAAAGTACAGGGTGTTAAAAAAATTAGGGGGATTTTTTAGCCCCAAAAATAAACTTTGGATGGCGCAGCTCTCATTCTCCGCCAAAAGGTAGCGCTAGAGGTCTAACGAAATGCCAAAATTTCAGCACAATCAATCTTTTCTTTTATGTTTTAGGGTGATTTTCTGAAAATTTCAATGGGAAAATGTGGACCCAATTTCGCCCCTTTTCGGTTTCTGACGCCATAGAGCACCCTGTGTTCGAGAGTTCTGTCGGCCAACATTTTCTCATTGCCATTTTCAGAAAATCATTTATAACTTTTGAATGAAATATTGGTTCGCGTGAAACTTTGGAATCTTCTTCGGACGTCTAGCGCTACCTTTCGGCGGAGAATGATCGTTGGGCCATGCATAGCAAAACAGGTACGTTTTTTTATTATTATTGTTTGTTTGAATAACCTACAGTGTCCGTGAGGGCATTATAGTGGGAGAGGTTCAGTACAAAAATGAGCTTGACGCAAGAAAACACTTAATAGTTTGAGACAATTATAACTCAAAATGTTCCTTACCCGCCGTAAATGACATGCAAATAGAAACAAAAACAAGAACCCAAACCTGCGTAAAGCTATACACACTCGTAAAAATATACAAACAGAATGGCGGTTCGTAGAAAAGAGTAAGTATTAAGGAATTTGACAATGCATGAAAAAAAAGTTTACATTTGTTGAAATCATCTTTTTAGGCAGCTGATCCCAGTTGAGTATAGTGCAAGAGAAAATTGGTATTTGTAAATGTCTGTTTTGCTTGTGAAAGGCCTAATTTCGTTTGCTATGATCCAGTCGCCGAGAGATAAAGTGAGGTGGAAGTAAATATTTTGTTTTGTCGATTCCACACTTGACTATAGTATATACTGTGGAAAGTTTGAGGCGGAAGCATTGACGACGATTCTGTAGGGGCTGCCACTTGAGCTCGCAGTTCAAGGCAGTCTGACACCTTGACCACGCAGGTATGTACACTAGGAGAAATCTGGCTGCTCTCTGTTTTGTTTTAGTTCTATGTTTTTATCATATACTGCTGGTGAAGGTCCCAAGCTTCTGAAGCATACTCTAGAATAAGCCGAATATTTGTGAGACACAGACTATTTTTTTACTTCCTGGGAACAATTTTTGAAATTACGTTTGATGAGGCCTAGCATCCGATTAGCTTTAGCAGTCATAAACTGTATGTTAAAGCGCCAGGGCAAATCATGAGAAAAGTGGACACCAAAATACTTTACTTGTAGTGACATGTTGATGGAAATATCGTTAATATGGTACATGTTGGTGATAGGGTTTCGCTTTTTAGTTACACCAACAAGGTGACATTTGTTAACGTTCAAATCCATCCCCCAAGTGCTACACCAATTAGCTATGCGGTCGAGGTCGGCCTGCAAAGTGATGCACAATCGTTCAAAGCACTTACTTTTGATAGATTATGCAATCGTCAGCATACAGGGTATTCTAGAAAATATTTCTACAACAGTATCATTGGTAAATATTAAAAATAAAAGCGGCTAACACAGAGCCCTGGGGTATACACCGGAAGTGACAGAAATGAAATTAGATTATTTGCCATTAATTAACACTGCTTGGAAGTTATGCCTCTTAGATAATGTGCTAACCATCCAAGAACTCTATCATCTATTTTAGGGACTTCATTTAATGCAGAATAAATTTATGCGGTGCAGGATCAAAAGCTTTCCATAAATTAATAAAGATGGAGTGCTGTTTGAAGGCTTTTATCATATACGTGTGCTAGATCATGATAAAGTTCCACTAGCTGAGTTGTGCATGACAAGCTTGGGCGGAACCCACGTTGGGATCGAGTGAAAAACTATTTGACTCTAAATGTTGAGCAATGCTGCTGTAGATCACGTGTGCCATGTGTTTAGAAGAAGTGCTTAGCAGCTGTAATTTTCAACTTTGTTTTGGGTCTGCTTTTTACAGTCAAAAGGCAAACGACTGTGTGATAAGATCTGGTAAAAGGACGGACAAAAACATAGCGAGTACTACAAGCACATTCCTTTAGAACTTTGTTGGGAACGCCATCAGGCCCAGGAGACATTTCGGGTTTAAGTGATCCTAAATGTTTAACCAGGCCGTCAGAGTGATTCGATTTCAGCATGTCAGGCAACTGATTTCTGCGTTTGGCAAAGCCAAGTCAACCGCGAGTTACGGGAGAAAAAAACAGATTTGAAGTATCGATTAAAGCACGCTGCTTTTAGCTGGTCATCGTGTATGATATTTTCTAGTCCTACCTTCAATTGATGGTATAGCCAACCTGGTCCTTGTTGCTTTTATCAGCTTCAAAATTCTTTAGGACTCCTTTTAAAACGATCGCAAGTGCCATGAAAAAAAAAATGTTTAAGCTAATTTCAGTTTAATTTTGTAGAGTTTACTGGGGTCGCGTAACCGGGTAAGGGACGCGGTAGCAGAGACCGGTGGAAAGTTAAGTAGGCACGCTTCTTTTT
>JAZHYW010023865.1:0-107312 GCA_037355805.1 Ixodes ricinus
AACTCGTAAGATGGGTATAACCGTGACACATCGCTCTGACCGAGTGCATAGTATACCCACCTAATCTGTCGCTGACGTGTGTGTGTGTGACTTTAAACAAAGATAAAAAAAGAACGAGAAGCCAAGATTGGAGCTGTAGAATTCTCGAGGACGGGAGGACACTGTCAACCACTCCAAAGTCGAAACACAAACCCCCAAAAAACAAAGATGGCCGGATTCCCCTCGCCAAATAGAAGAGGGTGAGAGGGACGGTATGAGAGAAGTGGAGAGAGGTGTTCGTGTTAGTCTGTGTGTGTGTGTGTGTGCGCGCGTGAATGGGAGGACGAGAGAGAGAGGTTCAAGAAGGATCCAAAGATAGCAAGGAGAGGGGGAGAGCAGGGAGAGAAGGGAGGGAACGACGCATGCGCAATAAGACCCAGTCGGGTTTCATCGATTTGCGATACGTCTGCGCACACACGCAAACCCTTTCCCCTTCCCTCGGGAACTGAGCAAAAAAACAAAAACAAGCGGGAAAGAGGGTAAAGGAAGACCGACAGGAAAACGAAAAACCGAATAACGGTGACACTTCGTCACGTGACACGAGACGTCTCTCCCGGGTCCCTGATTGGTCCATTCGAACCTGGGGACGATGTGAGACGCTTACTGGTCACATTTTCATCCCTCTCCCTCCTCCCTTTTCCTGTCCCGTCTTTCCCCCTTTCCCCGCGGATACGATCGGTCAGTGCATGCAGAATCTTTGATGATACCTTTTTTTTTCTTTTTTGGTGGAGGAGTGTCGCCTGGTCGTATATCCGTTTTTTACTCTCTTGTTTTTTTCTTTGGTTGCTCGCTCTTTCGTCGACGGTGGTGTCGTGTTTTGTTTCTTCGTTTCTTGTCTTGGTACTTTCTTTAGCCGCCCGCTTCGGTGCATGTTCCGTGTTCTGTCGGGTGGGGCGGGGTAGTTCCTTGCGAGTGTTTTTATGACGTTTTTTTTTGTGTTTTGTGCGCGAGTGTCGTGAGATGCGTCCGTCTCAGAGTGACCGTCCGACGCAGCGAGGGGACGGGTGGGGAGCTCGCGAAGCGAAAGGAGGCGGGGCCTTCTCTCGAAGGCAGGCGAAAAACCAAAACAACAGAAAGATAAAGACGCACGAATGGAGAGAACGAGACGCGAAACGAAAAGAAGCGACGAGGAAAGGAGAAGAGAAAAATGAAAGAAGGGAAAAGCGAAGGAGGGAGAGCTTAATGAAATGCGCTAATTATAACAGAAATGTTTTTTTTTTTTTTTTTTGCGCGGTGGCAACAACTTGGCTGCGCGCATTGAAAAACGAGGGAATCGCTCGAGAATTCATAAAAAAAAAAGAAAACCCGGAAATAGTTTTTTTTTTTCGTTTGGGGTTTTTAGCGTCGGAGGAAGCGGTAAGAAACGGCCGGGTAGAAGCGTGAAGAAGAAAAATAATAAAAAAAAGAAGAATTGAGCGACAAACAAGTGAAGCTGCGTAGAAGACGACTACGGCAAAGTCAAAACAAAAGTGCACAAAGAAAAGTATCAGGAGGGCGGGAAATTGGGTTTCTCAATCAGGATAGCGGCCGCAACCAAGGAAGAACTAGAAGCAATAAAAAGCAAGTAGCGGAGAAAAAGAAAAAGAAGACGAGAGGAAAATAAAGAAACTCGGTGGAAAGATGAAAGCCTGGGGAAAGATCCAAATTAGCGAGGATCCTGAAAATGACAGACTCTGGGGAATTACTTGGAACCCGAAGAGAGAAGAAGAAAGAAAAAAAAGAAGGGACCCATAGAACTTTCGTAATTGAGAAAGCGGAATTCAGGAAAAATATATGCACGCCAATAACCAAAGAAAAAAAAACTTAACAAAAACGAAGAAGAAAAAAAGGCCGCAGGATAGCAGTAAATGAACGAAGACGTTCGAGAGAAAAAAAGATCAAGAAAAGGACATGAGAGCAAACAAGATAGGCAAGAAATTGTAAGGCGTAAGATAAGGAGAGGGACCGGCAGCTAAGTTTTGTACTGAAGCGAAAAAGTAAAAACATTCTCCCTCCGGCATGAACCCTAGAAATATTCCGAGTTCTTAGCGTGAAAATCTTACGGACGCGATTCAAGGTAGCGTTATATCAATGTCTGCGGTAGTCCCATACCCTTCTTTGCTGCACGTATTCCCATTTTTGAAACAAACTCAACCCCCGGGGTAACTGAAAAAAAAATTTTAAAGCAAAACTAAAAATAAAGAGGTATTAATTTTGCGGCCGCCGATAATGAAAGCGGGCTTAATGGAGTTTGATGTCTTTTTTGTGTATGTGCCTTTCGCTGGTCCCTGCGCTTGTGTGCACACACGAGGCAGATGTGGGCATTTTGACCCCATGTGCGTACCAAAGCGTAGACGCCCTGCGTGAGTGTCTACTCCAATTTAACGCGTCAAGGGCCACTTCAAAAATTATGAAGCCCACTTTCCCCGCGATGCCGACCCGGAAATTTAATAGATACTCTTCCGATATGTATTTCTTTCTTTATTTAGCTTCTTAGTCGTAGCAATAAATGTACGCATGTCTTAACACGATAGCGTCAAGGAGTTCGTGGAGCAGAAAAGCCGGCGTCGGTGGCGTGACGAGAAAATCGCGGACGCGAAAATCCTGATTGGTCGATAGGGTCATGACGTCACAGCCACATGACCTCGCGCGGGAATTTCGAACAACCCACAACGCTCACGTGAACGTGACGTCACGCGTGAAATGAAAGTGATTAAAAAACATGGAATGTAATGCGAATTAAAGGTCGCCGCATGTCTCAAATGTTTTCACTTTATAAAGTAATTCATTTGCTTTAATGAAAAATTTGAAGAATTTTAGGCAAGATTCGAACCCACGACCCTTCGGTTGCGAGCCAGACACGCGTTCCAGTCTTAAAGTCGAAGCTTAAGCGTCCTCTAATTTCTGTTTTTTTTTTCCATTGTTAGAATTGTAGTTATTTTTTAAGAAAGCTTCTTGACAATGGGCCTCAATGTTTCAGCGCGTGTTATTGCTTATTTAAAGGGAGTAGCCGTGACATAGTTACAGTAGCTTTTTCTTTTTTGCTTGGATTTATGTTTCGTTGCAATTCTCAAACGTCATGTTCACAAACACAGGTATATATGCTGATTATGCACCCCATCAGATCTCCATGTGTTCCCTGCCCCCAACCCTCACGTGAGCCATTTTGCTGAATCAAGCGAAACTGTGCGAATATACATATTTCCCCTGCGTGAAACCGAACCCTTGATCATCAATGCAGCGCGGGCTGACGTCAGGATACCTTAAATGTACTTTTGAGTAACTTAGATACGTACTCTTGTACTAGGCACTAAATGAAAGATACTCTCTCACTTAGTCCCATTCCAGCTATAACGTAAATGTTACTGTAAATTACGTAAATTCTAAGACCAACTTACATTGCTTCGCGAACATTTCTCTTTAGAGTCAACGTCGACGACTGCGCGCAACAATGCGAAATCTAAAAACGGGAAGTGCAAATTTAAATTGGAAAATGCATCCGCTGCGTGAGTCCCTTGTCCACTGCAAGATTGCTCAGTGAGTTTTACGGTACAAACCATCTATTAGATGTGTGCGTTGCAGACAAACATTGCACAAGTATATATCAAATTTATGGGTGTCCTGCACTAACCAAAAATTATTTAAAAGCTAAAAAAAAACCTCACTTACACTTTGAATTACACCATCGAAAACGGCAAAGTAAATATGTGACCATCTCATTGTTCCTCCTTTCTTTCCCCAAATAAAAAAATATACTTTAAAACAAAAGTTTATACAGTGGCCAAATAAAGCTTTCACATATATAACCGAACCAGATCCTTCTCGAGTCTTGTCTTAAAAATTGTGCATTTTACAGTTTTATAGTTCGGGCACACGTTGATACAAAAACCCTGCCATCCTCCAAAGAAGCTGCAGACGGCCCCCGTTTCCCCTCATGATTGACAGAAGCGTAACGCCGTATACGAGCCATCCCAGCCAATCCAGGCGCGGTGTTAGCGTCACGTGATCTCGGGAAGGTCACAGCAAAGCGCGGGAAGCACGGTCACGTGACAGGCTCCCAGTGCCTGATTGGCCGAGATGGTTCGTAGAGCCCACTTCGGTCCATCGTGAGGCAAAAAAAAAAAAAGCTAGTAATATACATGGTCCGTGCACCGTACACAATCCAATATATTTGTCTTTTAGTGCGCTATTTCATTTCGAACGAACCCTCTGCCGTATACATTTTTCATCCTCGAGTCTTCGTTCGCGTGTGTTTCTCAAGCTCGGTGCCATTCCTGTAGCTCCTCCGCCGGTCGGCCCAACCGTCCATCCATCCAGCCAAGGCGAGTAGGCCGAGCGAGGCAACGTTCGTCATGGATGTGCCCTCCCATCGATTCCTTGGGCAAACAGAGACCTCATCTGGGCCGTATCCTCCTCCTCTCCTCTCTCTATCTCTCTCACACTTTTCTACTGCCCTTCACTCGTCCCTCTCCCTTCCAGAGGCTTTTATGTGTTTAGGTTCTGTCCAGTAGAGCTTCGCTGCATCGAAACGACTTATTGGATTTCATTTCTATGTAGTTATACAGTGTCTTCGCGAAGCATTCCTTGAATATTTTTTACTGTGTGTGTACCATTCTTCGTTTCACCTTACGATGTACTAGAGCGTACGCTCCTGGCCATCACCACGCACTCCAGCGCTGTAAAAGTACCAAGTGGTCATAAGCGTCACGCACGCCCCTGCGCCCCTTTTTTGGGAGGTCACGTGACGCTCACACTGCATTTCATTGGCTCCGATGGCTCGTGTAGTTTTCTCTGCGATTCATCGTAAGGTAAAGTGGAGTGCACGTTAGGTAGCGCCATTGTGTAGCCTCCAGTCTGGCTACGTCCCTTGCTGTGTGTGTGTGTGTGTCTTTCTTTTCCTATACGGAACGCAAGTTCGTCTGCTTCTATTTGCGGGCGTTGTGGTGACGTTAGAACGTCGAGCTCCGATTGGCTCATATTGGAAAGATAGTGGGTAGACCTCAAAGCAAGCTGTCTTGAGGTCTACCTACTCTCCACCAATCAGAGCTCGGCGTTCTGACGTTCCCATAACCCCTGCAAAAGATGCAGACGAACTTGCTGCTCGCGTACGTCTTTCATTCAGCTAGTCTAAGCTGGACGCAGCGCAAGAATGGGTCCGGATCGCGACGATTTCTGGCCATGCTTCGGGCCCTGAGAAAAAAGAAATGGAAGTAATATAAGAAAACACAAATAGAAGGCGACGGGATTGTCCTTTACATATGAGGTAGGCGGCACAACTTGAACTGGCGTGTTGTAAGAATAAAGCTCTGCACTTTCTCTGTGGGATTCTCGGCCCATTGTTAACTGAGCTTCATGTTGCCGTAAAAAAAAAAAGTTTTAGCTTAAATTTTGAGTCAAAAACATGCGTTTCGTGTAAGGATCGTCAAAATATTGGGCTCTGGATAAAATTAGCCGTCTGCACTAAGTCCTCATTTCGAACTCTTTTTGTTCGCGTTCCGCCCATTGAAAAGCACGGCGAAAAAGCTCAAGCACGCTCCTAAACTCGCCACATTGCCGTATGTTTCCGCACGATAAAGCCCGCCGGCTGTGCTCGCCGTCACCATGACAACGAAGCGTCTTGTAAGAAATGGAGTGGTGGCCGGTCTCCGCCGGCCAAATATCGTATCCCGTTGGTTTAGCAATCGTATGCCATCCATACGTTGCGTTTTAAAGGGTGACCCAGTACCTTTTGTCATTTGAATTTCTTCAAGGCACGGTCTATAGTAGAAAGTGACGGTGAATTTTAAACAACTAAATTGTCATTCCGGGTTTATGTATTTACTTCGTCATAGTATGTATGTATATATATAATATATAATAAATATATTGACAACCATAGTGTCAACCTTTTGGTCTATCCAGCAGGCAGCAGCAAAACAAGTTGTACTGACATATCCCATAATATTTTCACACACAAATGCATCGTTCAGCTAGACCACTCCGATTGCTTCTCGCGGATCCATACGTTGACATGTTTCTACGTCCATGTATGAATTAACCAGCTAAGTGTTCACTTAACCCTAACTCGAATGACTTCGAATATGAGAATGGCAACTTCGTAAGGTAAAGCGTTCGTAAGCTTTTCGCGAAAGGACAAGCATCTAAAAGCATAATTTTGACCCTGATAATTGGCGTATTGCCTCGGCGTTGCTTGCTTCCTGAAAGCTAGGTGCATAAGGCAACAACTGCAGCTGCGGTTCCATCGTTTTAAGACAACTTACAATAAAAACACCATAACTTCAATACTTCCCTTCGTTTCGTCGGGAAATCAAGCTATATATGCCTTAGGTACGCTGTCTCCTTGCAGTAACAATTTATGTGCACCTCCGTCTATGAAACAATAATAATCCGAACGACAATGTTTTTAATATAGTAGTATTTCAATTTCAGACACATTGTATATTTTATATGCCAAATTAATCGAACCTGAGCATTGGCATGCCGAAACTATCTTCTGGGAAGCAATACTTTTGTATGCATTTTCCCGAGCGCATTCTACATATATAATTTGTTTATTTCAGGGTTTACAAGCGTAGCCTTTACGTACTCAGAATAATTTATCACTTTCAGTTGCGCGCTGCCAATTGCACAGTGATAACTTAAGACGTTGTTTTGTATTCTATAATAGAAATTAATGACCATACTCCACATATCACTATATGGAAAAAAATATTGAGAAGTATGTGTGTCGAAAATCCAGCTCACCTGCTTCACGCACTTTAAAAGAAAGAAAAGATGTGCAGTTATGTGCAAGTAATTTGTTCGGAAGAGAAGTAATCTTACTTCATATATTATTTACATTTAGTAAGAACCAAAGTAATAAACCCCTTGACGACACTGCTAGCAAGTCTGAACATGTATGAATAAAGTTAGCTTGCCATGTACTGTGAAATTAAATGAGGCTTTATTCATATTATTATACAGTACCTATAGAATTCTACATTATTGTGTTTTTTTAATAAATGACACACGGTTGATGTGCAGTTTATAAACAAATAGCCAACGTGGCTACCCTCATTGATAAGAAATTAATATTCGCGCATATACCCCATTAATTGAGGGACTGGTAACGCACGTCTTCCGAAGCAGTGATCATGCTCGTTAAGCTGTTTTGGCAAAGCTTTTTTCACTGATCTCTTCCACTGGTGTAACTAAAACGAATTATCAGAATATCCCTCTCCCGCCTTCTTGTGCATCAATTGGTATGCTTTCGAGATTATGTCTTTCACAGTTTCAAAGTACCGGGTTGTTAAATGAATGGGACGGTAAGATTTCCCATCACCTTGTTCCCGGATTTGTAAACAGGCACAAGTTTACCAGATGACCAATTAAATTCGGGTGTAATTTAGAACGGTGGCAGGAAGCTTTGAATATTGCGACAAGATACCACGGGATGACACTTGCCGTATATTTTCAGGAATTCGTTAAAATATTGTTGTGCACTTTCTCATGTTTATATTGAGTTGTACACCAAAAGAATGCAACTCTCAGACAATGCCCAGTCATTAAAGAAAGAAATAGCTCGGCTATGCCATGATATACGTAGCGTAAGCTTAGGTTCACCTGGTTATTCTTAGCTTTCCTGGTTGTCTAGTATCAGCGTGATTGTCATGCTTACTGCTGCTTCAATGACACACACGGTCATACGCATTATGGTGACTACTTCGGGATCCGATGAGTTGAGCTTCTCTGCTCTTCCTATTGCGGAGGAGGCGCCGTGAAACCGAAACTTTCTGTTGCCCGTTAAAGGATCCCAGGTGATCCAAATTAATTCTCAGTACCTCTGCTGGGGCGTGCCAGATGCCCGTCGTTGGCTTGGCCAGCTGTGCGCCGTGTAGTTATCGTGATTAAGCAACCAAGCTGCCGCCCAGAACAACAGCGATCAGCGTGAGCCCACTGATCTCAAGCGGGTGCAACTGCGCGTCGCGCGCGCATCGGGGACTCGCACCGTAGGCGCCATACCAAGTCCAGCCCGTTCCGTCACTGCTCCTCGCGCATGCGCAAGCATGGCTTTCCTAGAGCCACGCGAAACTGCTCTAACCTCGGCCAGTGTAGCTTACGCTACAAAATAATGCCACGTTCTGCGTATTGCGCTCCTGAAAAGCGTGCTTCGCTGGAATAGCGGTCCTGAGGCTGGGAAGCCAACTTGACGAAACGATTCATATTTGTTACAGATTAGTTGTTTCCTCCATGGCATTTGACTCTCCCTCTCGAGTATGAGTGGTTCATATAATATCCTCCAGTGCTGGAAGTCTGCGCATGTGCAGCTGGTTACACAGTGAAGGGCTTTACCCATTCGATTACCCTGTTTCCGGAAACGACATCTCTCGTTCTTCAAAACGGGTATGGTACGCGCGACCATTTTCTAGAGTGTTGTGGGAATTAAAGAAAAATAGAATAAAAATATAATATTAGTAATAATTAAAAAAAAAAAAGCTTTATGGGTGGGATGGGAAGAGTAGGAAGTTCGCTTTAAAACTTAATGTAGCGTTTCTGAGGTAGGGGTAAAATCGACTTCTTTGTCTCCGATTCATAGAGTTTATAATAAGCGTATGAAACGTTTCTTTTCTTCTTAACTAAAACAGCCAGGGCAGTGAACGAGTGGGGCTTAGAACGTGGATTACTAGGTAAAATAAAGAAAATTAACTGAATTTCCTGAAAGTATTTTATTTAGAAAACAAAAAATATAATGCATAAATTGTTCGAAAGTGAATGGGATAATGAAATGGTCGGAGCTAGCGGGCAAAAAATAGAGCATTATGTAATGGCTGTATCACACGAGAGCGCTCGACACTAGACCGGCGACGGGAAAGCGCGCTACAGGAGAGCGCCACGACGGCAGAGCACACAACAGGTGAGCACCGCGCCATGAGAGCGTGTGTCATGAGAGCGTGTGTCATGAGCGTGTGTCATGAGAGCGTATGTCACGAGAGCGTGTGTCACGAGACTGTGCGCGAGCCTATGTGGAAATGATCGATATTGCGGTCTTCAAACACATTTTTTCAAGGAGCCGAAATTTTGACACCAATGGGAGTCGCATTTCGAAAGCTTGATGTCGTTTAATTGGCTGAGAACGCAAAAGTAAGCTGGGCGAAGTGGCGCAGGAGAGTTGAACGCAGCCGTCTGCAGTCACGCCCTTTAAGATAATTTATTTTGTTCAGGTTATCTATCCTGACTCAATACGTTACCGTGCAGTTGTCATCGTTGCCGCTTATAGAGTGCTCCATTTTGAAATTGGTCACTACTTTCGCTCTCGAGACAATTCTACTTGTCATTTGTGTCCTCCAAAACACAAAAAGAACAAAAAAAAATTGGTTCACAAATAATACGGGTGAAAAAATAAAATGGTTTTGCGAAGAGCTTTTTTCATGATTAAACATTTCAGTTCTTGACTGGCAGTAAAAAAGAAAAAAACTTCTATTCAGCACCTATATTCGTTAAAACTACTTTTATACAAACCTCTAGTTCGCTCAAAGCTCGAGTATGACGCAGCAATTTGGGATCCCGGTCAAACAACGCTCATGAATAACATCGAAGCCATGCAAAATCGTGCAGTACGTTTCATTTTCTGCAACTTTCATCGCATGGCTGGCTAGTGTCTCATTAATGAAAACAACTCTATCTCTGTCTCTTCTTTCACTACGTCGAAAAATATCACGCCTATGCCTGTTTTACAAAATTTATCATTCTAACGCTTCACTCAAGGACAGGCTATTTCTCAGCCCATCTTTTATTTCTCCGCGCGTCGATCATCACTTTAAAGTCGGCATACCTCACTGCAAAACCTCAGCATACATTGACTCCTCCATTCCTCGAACGTCCTCTGATTGGAACCACCTTCCCGCATCTTTAGTAAACACACCATTTATTGACTTATTTAGAGCTGCATTAGTTAATCATTTTAGCTAATACATATTAGGCGGAATTTTCTTCTTTCTCGTAAAAATGCATTGTTGACCCTCGTTTTCTTTTTCTCTTGTTGTTTTAGTTTACCGCTCTCTGTCAATGCCCTCTGGGCCCTGACGGTATTGAAATGAATAAATAAATAAGGCTACAAGAGCCTACTGAGGGCGCAGGTGTAACATCTTAATTACCATGTTTGATTCTGGCAAACGCCGGGAAAACGTCGACTTTGGAACGCGCTAGAAATCAATCCATTCGTTCTTAAGATTAATGACGAAATATGAAACTGCACTTACATATTGTGCAGTGCTGGCTGTCGCGTAACAGTTAAATCAACGTACAGCAACCCTGTTACTACAGGGGGGAGGGGGTAATTCGATACTCGACTCTCACGGGGAAAGGCACCTTAGTGACTGTAGCTATGGTTCATCACTCTCGTGACGCGCGCTCTCGTGGCGCCCTCCCTTATGTAATGCAGTATGTGAAGAAGTAACTGGTGGCTCAAATAGGTAAATGAGTGGCTTAATAAATTAAGGAATTACGTGAATTACTAGGTAAAATTGGACAATAGCAGGATTCCCTACAAATAAAGTATTGAAGAAGAAATATATCTTATAGGTAGATATATCTATATTGCTCGACAGTGAATGAACGAGTAAAATGATTTAAATCGATAAATGAAATATCGCAATATTTAATAGAATTAGATAAGCAATAATTAAGTTTGTTGATGAATGAATGAATAAATTAATATTATAAATAATGAATTAATGAGCGGAGGAATGTTTGAGCCAAGGAATGAATTAGATTCTAGATGAAATAAAATGTTAAGCTGGATTCCCTATAAATAAGTGATTCAAGAAAAAAATACACTTTTTAGCTACATATATCGCTCGATAGTGAGTGAGCGAGTGAAGTGATATGAGTCGGTAAATGATATTACAATTGCGCAATATGTAACAAAATTTTAAAAAAAACTGAGTTTTGAGATTAACAAATGAATGAAGAAAAAATAATCGAATTATTAAATGGTAAATATTAAATTAATTAATTAAAGTATGAGTATATCAATATAGCTATTTGTTAATGAATGAATGAATCAATGAATCAGTGAATGAATGAATGAGGATTTTTCTCATGAGCTACTTTGAGTAGCTGAGGTTCTTCAAAAGCCTTACGATGCAAAATACAGATGGCTTCGTGTGTGATATATATGTATATATATATACATATATATATATATACATAAAACAGGCCAAAGTTTACGATTCTTGGGAAACACCACGGCGGGCTCCCTCTCACGGCCCAGAATCACCGAAGCGCGCAGTGACACTCGTTGGGCGGTGCGCGAGTACCATTTAATAAAGACGGGCTCAACCTCAGTGCGGCTGCTCACACAACGCCGCCGCCCCCCACCGCAGTCCGCCCTTCCACGGCATTTCCTCCCCCAAGGCATCTTTGTCTGCGTGTGACCATACTCCACTCACCCTTCAGCTGACAGTGCTGTGAAAGCTACGCACTCGCCGGACCAATCAGCCGCCTCCCTTTCATCACGTGACACGGCTCCCTGCGCTTGTGTATGGGCGGGAGCGTGACCACGTGGCGAAAGATCTATGCGCACGACTGGCCCAGCGATCGAGCTTCCATCGCATTGTCTGCTTAGGGGTGAACGCCTTCCTCCCGGCGTCTCTGTCGGCGTGTGACTAATTGCGCAGCGATCGCCCTTTAACGCATTCGAGCAGCGCACGTGCACGCACGTGCTTTTTGCGCGAGCTCGCGTACAGGATGCTGCAAACGCCCGAGCGCGCGCCACCGATCCGTCGCACACGTGCTCGAATGTATTCTCTCCGGATTAGAGCGAAAATCTCGGCTCTCCCCTGTCCCGACCTCCTCTCTCTCCCTTCGACGAGTCTGAGGGAGAGAGAGAGATAGAAAGGAATGGGGGGGGGGGGGGGGGGTATGGCCGCTGTAGGCATGCGATATTGGCGGATGAAGATATTTTTTTTAACTTTTTATAAACATTGGGTAACATAAGCGTGCATGAACCGGTGTTCTGCTCATCTACGAGACGAAGCGTTCTTGGCGCCGATTTAGGTACATTTGGCTTCTGCTGGAACGAAGAACCTTTATCCTTCGTGAACAATTATTTACTGATAATTGCTTGTGCGAGCGAAATACTATACACTCGCTATTTTACAATACAGAGCGTCGCTCTACAATTAAAAAGTTATCAAAAAAGTTACAGAAAGACCCTTGGTGGATTCTTAGGGAATGCGTTGAACGCATGTCTCTTGGGAAACGTTAACGCTGACGCCTTCACTTTTCTGCGTTGACTTTATGTTCTGGCTTTCTATTTTGCTTCCTCTATTATTTGCTGCCTCTTTTTTACCTCGTTACGGCGTCAGTATAAGCGTTTCCCAAAGGGACGTGTGGCGTTTTCCAGTGGTCATGCTAACGTATTCCCTAAGAATCCACCAGTAGAACTTCACTGTAATTTGTTGCACCCCTTTTCTGTACTCTGCCTGTCAGAGTACGTCAACGCCCTTGGATGCGGTCATCCATATCACTCGGGGAAAGAATCACTTCCATACCACTCGTGGAACAAACGTCGTTCATATCACTCGTGGAAGAGAAACGCATCCATCGTTTTAACTACACACACACACATCACAGACTACTCGCCACAACTACGGAAACGCAGAGCGAAGAACAACCGGCGACGGCAGAGTGGCAACTGAGCACTCCCGCATTCCACTGCGCCGTGTCGCGTCCCTCTCTCTGGCTCCGCGCCAGCTTTGAGCGTGACTTTAGCGAAAACGAAAGGGTTCGTTTTGACGAAAACCCGGCGGTGTCTGTCAGTTTGTCAGCGCCAGGGACAAACGTTTAGGTAAGCTGATCTTGGTGAAAATCACAATTTACACAAACCTCTAAGCTAAAAGAAGCAACAAGAAGGACATGCCCGAAAACAATGTTACAGAGAAATTGTCTTAGTATTAGAGCACATTTCTAAAATCCCGAATTATTAATTAAAGTTCCGAAAGCATTGCACTATGACGGAAAATAAATGTAAGTTATGCACTTAACAGCACTAGTATAGCCACTTGCTCACTGTACTTTGGGTAGCAGATTATCGCCTACTTTTTATATGGCCTGCACACAAAGATGTAACAAACTAATAACATTGTAGGGCCAAGAGGGTGTGAAGAACGTAACTGGGGCTACAAATTTACAACTTCGCTCGTAAGCCGCCTCATTTTATTTTCCTGTCCACGTCAAATATAACGCGTATCTATCGTATTTTCGTTGTCCTTATTTTTAGACGGTAAAGGGGCAGTCAAGTGGATTCTGAGATCGTCTATTTACAGGTGATAACTCAATGTACTGGCTCTAAGCACAAGAAGAGAAAACCGAAATTAGATTCATGGGCGGTTGATTTCCCTATTAGAAATATAATCAAGGATCGTGACATGACTCTCTTTCTGCGACACACCAGGAAGCACGCTCGGACGGTGTTTTGAAACTATTACTTTATTACGTCTCCTACACCCAAAGATGTGACTTTCTTGTTAAAATACAATTTACAACGCGCCTAAAAAGAGCAGTAATAGTGACGGCCGCAACCTCCACGCAATTAACTATTTTCATTGGTCAGAAGTTATATGAAACAAGGCGAAAACCAGAGGATTCCCTCCCCTCCCTCTTTTCCAAGAGGAAGAAGTGGCCGTGTTCTTTGCTGTGAGTCTACTAGGACGTCTTGCCATCTAGAATTGATAATGTTTATTGACTGATACCCCAGAAGCAATATGCCATCAAAAAGCAAGCTTCTAAAGAAAGCTCTTGAGGGCCCCTTTAAGTTTGAGAGCGGGTACACTGATCAGAAGGACAGTACAATAATTGTACTTAGAATACAGCTTACGACCTATCTATCATAAATTCTCGATCGGAGCATCTCGCAGTGGGGACGGTATGTTGATGCGGACTCTGCAATGGCAAACTATGGATGAGGGCCAAAGAAACTCTAGAAGCATGCCAAGTTTAAAAAAAATAAAGCAAAACAAAATGTTCGCGCAAGACACTTTCTGCTATTTTACTTATCTTTGTCCCTGTAGTTTCTGTGATCGTTAACTCGCCATGGCGTAAAAGTAGTAGCCTTTCCGAGGTGAATTACCAAAGGTGTCCAAAATCAAACGTAATTTCCTTCTTTTTATTGAGAGAGAAGTGTTGAAAAGAAAGGAAGCCTGGAACTTTCTTTTTATTGTGTGCGTATGTGTGTGTGTATTGGGGCGGGAGTACAGTTTTCTAGTAATTTGTATAGGTAAGCTTTAAAAACAACATCCTGTATTACTTTCAACTCGCATGCGATATGTTTCCTAAATTTCTTCCTACGGTGCAATTCTTATGGAATACTGCATGTTCTATTTAGAAACGAGTTCATCATATATATATATATATATATATATATATATATATATATATATATATAAAACTGCAGTCTTCTTCTTATGGCAGAGCGTTCAACGGGCATGAGTAGCACTGAATGAGGGAATGGCCGGGTAATGAAAGTTTCCCAAGCGCTTAAACACAGTAGCGTGCGGGGACAGCCATTTTATTACGCTCGGATTATCTTCCCAAGCCGGTTGTGTGGGACGCATGTCGCCAAGAGCTCAGGGGGAGGGTGGAACGAACGTGTGTTTCGGATGCATCCGGATCTCGAGCGGGGCAGGCTCCGGCCCTGAACGCAGAGATTAGCAGCCTCTCAGAGCCTTGGGCTCAGTCGGGGGAGTGTAAGGATTTGGCGGGATTCAGGACTGGAGGGATAAAGGATAAAGTTTTGTTACCCCGCTGCTACACTCGTGCTGCTCATCCCCATCGCCTCCAGTTTTCTTTTGTTTCGGTTTACTTTATTTCGACGTAAAGGGGCTGCTCTCTGCGTGTGCGTTTTATATTATTATTTATACTGCGGGTTGCTAATCTGTATCTATATATGTATCGTTTTCTAGAGTTTAGAGTTCCTAACCGTCGCGTCTTCCTTTTTTTAAAATCTTGTGCTGTTTGTTGATCCTGAATTTCCGATCCTTGGTACTGTAGGTTTGTTCAGATATTTGCGCATGAGTGTGACCAATTGTGTTATTACCGCGACTCGCGTTCCACTATAGTGGAACGCAAAGAGGCGTAACACTGCTATAGTGAAGAGCGTTAGGAGCAATGAAACAGTCGGTCTCACATGAGCGCAGATTTATTAACTAGCCTTAATGGATAACGCAGACTGGAGCAGATAGTGCGAATGCGGAAGCTGCATATCCGGGAAACCGAAAAAATTCTGACCAGAGATCTTTTTCATGGAGCAGGAAAATAGACACACCCATGTGACAAGTTACGCGTAGGACTCTCAAAAGCGCGGGGAGATAGCGTGACTAGGCAAAATACTTTGTTTGGAGGAGCACTCGCGCGATGCAAGCCCTTGGTCGAGTCCGTGTTTTTCAGAACTTTGTAAAAAAGATTCCTGAGTGAGCAGACCGGAAATGTCTGAAAGACTTAAAATTCTAAGGGTACAAGCAGATTTATCAAACTGTCCACAGTTACTCCCAGGTTTGAGATGAGTCATCAGTTTTAATTACCCTCCATCAAATCCTGAATCTTTCAAAAGTAATTGGCTCATGGGTTTCACGAATGCTCGTCTAAGTAGCAAACACAGTATGATTCAGTTTGTACTAGAAAATGCAAACCGGTGTACAAAGATAAATAAAACAGATTCGTTTACGTACATCACCCATATTAAAGAAATTTAAATTAATAAATAAAACAGCTGAGTCACTGAAGTCACAAATACACGCTTGGCGCCTCACTTCCTAATAAATTTCGAACAAAAACCGTCCCTTAAGTGCTCACGTTACGGCTTTCCCATAAAAGTCTGCAATCAGAATGCCTCCCATAATATGAAAAAAGCTATATAAAGGATAAAGGAATATATATTATGTTCTGTTAAAAATAAATACATAAAAACGCACGTTTCGATCCAAAATTGCAGTGAAAGAATAATAATGGAAAATGTGTTTATCCCGACCCTGCTGCGCTGTATAAATCGCGGAAAAGGAATCTGTCCTGCTGATTTGATGCTCTGAGCGGTTCTAGATCACCAAGAAACCAGGCACAAGAGATCAAGTTATATTAGATGCTGTTTCTCAACTACCATAACATCAAGTGCACTAATTTAACAGTTTGCGGAACGAATGGGTTACGATTTGTTCATATCAAGAGTATACATTTCTGTTTCTGTTAACGATATGGAAGAAGTAAATTACGTCTATTCACATTCAAAACGTATTTCCCAAGGCTAGTTAAGAAATCTTGTTCGCTACTGATAATAGGTCTACTTGTTTTCACCTAAGCGGTACTGCCGTTTTCGTTCATTGGTTGCTCGGTAACTTCATATATTAGAGAGTTTTAGGAGATCGTTCCGATACCTCCGATACACGATAACGATACTATATATGTAAGCGCAAAGGCAGGCAGAGTATCGGGTATCGTTATCGGAGTCATCGGAACGATCTACTAAAACTCTCTATTAGAGAGTTTTGGTAGATCGTTCCGATACCGATAACGATACTATATATGTAAGCGCAAAGGCGGAGGCAGAGTATCGGGTATCGTTATCGGAGTCATCGGAACGATCTACTAAAACTCTCTATTCTGCCACTAACTTCTTCAGTAGTTTGGGTTTGAACGCACTTAAAAACATTTTGGATAAGCCACAGATGAATCTAAAGTAGTTTTAATATTTTGCTTTCTTTTTGTTTTTTCGCTTTCAGACAAAGAAAAAATATGGGGGAGCTTAGGATTAGAAATTTCTTGCACTTATTTTCTTTATTTGGTACGCACTCGGGGATTCTTCTCCAGAGACACGGGTTTTTCTCCCAAGTGTTTGCAAAAGGCTTTTGAGGAAGATTAGTGCACGCGTTCGGAACGAGCGTTCGACAGGCTGACTTTCGCAGTTATGTTCTCGTTTCCTCTTGTGGCCACTCCAGCTCTGAACGCCTTCCTAAGAGTCTCGTTCCTTTTCTGGGATGTACAAAAACATTCCGACAACAAGAAAGATGTATCGTTTCTAAAATTATTTGCTTTATATGTATTGTTTTTAATGTACTTCTGAAGTTCCCAACTCTGCAGACACGCCAAACTTACTATTTTCTCGAGGATTTCGGTCCTTGGGAGGTTGGGGAAATCTCCCAGATTTGGATGCCGCAGCTTCAAGAAGGATTTGCGAAGAAGCCCACTTAGAAAAACTCAAACTTTGATCGTAATCTAAAAAAAAGAAAATGTTTGTCTGTATACATTGCAGTAATGCACATAGTGTCATTTTGTAAAGTGAACGCTTTCTGAGGACGCTTCAACTCGTTTCAATTTTCTACCGCATGCTTTTCAGGCTAATGAGATGTTCTATTTTTTTTTTCTGCAGTTTTTCCAGTAAGTAGAAAGTGTGCCAAGGGAATGAAATATTTGCAGTTCAATATTCATCCTGCAAGACCAGGCTCGATATTCAGTAAGTGAGTATATGAGGTATTCAGAGAGTGACAGTGTGACTCTATATTAGCAAGCACCATCTAATGATTGAAAGACGAAAGCCTAGGCAGCTGACCATAACTAGTGCAGGTACGCCACTAAACGTTTTAAGAAACAGTTGAGTTGTGTGCCCTCGTGTATTAGGTTTTCACCGTTAAATGTGGCGTTGCAGGTCTCCGGTGTTTTACCTGGCGCGTTTGCTAGATGGCGCAGTCCACCGCACGATTCAAAGGGTTGATCCGTATTCCTTCGTCCGCCCAAGGAAGCCTTCAGTTTGTTAAGCTATGCCTTTTTATTCATATGTACAGTGGCCCAATTTTTAATAATATCAAGCGAGCGTCGACCGCCGGGACGGCCAGCGCTGTGCCGCGGAGAAATGCGGCGTCACGGGAGAGATTAGGCGCGTGCGCACAAAGCTCTTTCCGTTGCGAGCGTCGTCTGCTAGGCTATTCCGTTGACCGCACACAGCCCCTGTTCATTATCTGCTGGCATAGCTAACCGCCTTTAAGCAAAGATCTGAACAGCGCTTGCTTGCGTGATACTGCTCAGGCGTGGCATAAACCGCGCGTCATCTCGAGTTTAATTTACTTTTTTTTCATTTCATGTTTGCGTTTACTTTTGTGAACACCAACAAAAATGAAAAATACGGTGACGCGACAAACTGAATGCAACGATGCATTAAACTATATACCGCAGACAATGCTACGAGCCATCAAAACCAATCCAGTGCTTTCACCCTGCCACGTGACATCGTGCTTCCCCGTGCAGTTGTACCCAACGGGAAGGCCACGTGACACACTTTTAGCGATGGACTGGCCAAGATGGCTCGTAGCGTCGGCTGCGGTACAACACAAAGTGAAACGGAGTATAGACAGGGTTTCCGCTTGGTGTTTTGTATTATCAACTGCGTTGTTGCTGTCGTCATCTAGCCTATGTAGCCGGGTAGTCACACTTTTCTTTGACCAGCGGGCGCGCGCACATTTTTATGCCTCCTCGAGTGCCCATAGAAACACGGGAACGTGTTGTGAGAATGTCGATGGGCGGCATGACGCAAAGGGATATAGCAACAACAGTCGGGGTTACACAGGCTAACGTCAATAGGATTGTGAACGCATTCCAAGAGGAGGGGCGTATCGGCGATGCACTTCGACATTGCAAGCGCCCTGCCCTCCTTTGCTACGGAGCAGGGGCTGTGTGCGATCAACGGAATAGCCTAGCAGACGACGCTCCCACCAGAAAGGGCTTTGTGCGCACGCGCTTAATCTCTCCCGTATCGCCGCACGCCTCCGCGGCACGGCACTGGCCGTCCCGGCGGTCGACGCTCGCTTGATATTATTAAAAAATTGGGCCACTGTGGATACCGGCTCCATCCCGTTGGATTCCAGGATCAGTGCGAGATCGTTTCCGCTAAGGGGAAAGTAACATGATGCGTTACTCCTTACATAACATTGCCTCCAATTAACGCATTATTGGTAATGCAAGTAAACGCTTACATTTTAGTGAAATAACAATCTTATTATATTGAAATCTAAACAAAAAGAAACTACCAGAGCCTAACAGGAATATATCGTATAAGAACTTCACCTCCATATTCTTACTGTTTGCATATATGCGTTAAGTAAACGACGGTAGAAAAACAGAAACCTTTGTATGAAAATTCGATGTGAAGAATCGCTCATGCCTGGACAGAAGTGGAGAAGTGAAAAACTGGCCTCACTTCAAAGGCTTTACGTTGTCTAAACACAAACGACATTTTTTTTTAGATTAATTATGTTTTATTTTATTTAAGTTTCAAATTCCTACATGTCTATATTCAATCTTCCATGTTTATGGCCAATCACACATAGAATTATATGATCTCTTTCCGCATCCCTTAGCTAAGGTAATAAAAACGAGGTACTGGTTACGTCAGCATACATACGTTACGTAGCGCGGACATTCGAAGTGCCAAGTGAACGAATCGGTCATCAGCACCGTACTGTCATCTGTACTACGCCTCGCTCTACGGTGAACTGCAGCCGAAGCCACTGGCCGCTGCAGGTCCAATCACAAGCTGGTTTGAAACCACGTGGTATGTTGCTCCGACAACACGCTCGCTGGAACAGTATATCACGTGGTTTTCAACTACCTCCGTTTTCCTCACGATTCACCGTATAGAGCGACCGTTACGAGCTACGGGAACCAATCCAACGCCATGTGATTGTCACGTGACATTCGGAAGGGATGCTGTGACACGCGGGACGCGTATCACGTGATCTGTTCAAAGCTCTGGATTGGCTGGGATGGCCCGTAGCATCCGCTGCGGCTCATCGTGAGGTGAAATGAAGTGTAAATAGACCTGTTGGCTCGACGCTTCAATTAGGATGAACCGGTCTAAGCTCGTGAAAACTAAACGTAATGAGTGACTTTCTGAGCGACGTTACAGAATTGTAACTTAAGTACGGCTGTCCGTTTGTTTGTGAACCAGTAACGATTAGGTTGATCCGCTACCAAAATAAAAGAAATGCACTACCGCGAGCTGCTTTTACGAGAGGTAGGATAATTATCCCGTGTTGTATCATTGTAAACAGGAAAACCAAAGGCATGAGGCAGCAGGACCACATATTTTGAGTAACGGATTATTGTGACAATACATTTCCTCACAATACGAACGACCTACGACACGTATGTCCACTGAGTACGTGCTGCATTGTTCATATACGAGCAAACTGACATGTAAACTTTGCATGAACGTTCGTGAGATATATAAAACGAGAACGAATATATCTCTAGTAGGGTGAGGATTTTGTGTAGGTCTTCCACAAGTAGAATGTGTATTCGTTAGACATTACAACAGGTTCAGTCATTGCTTAGCATTCGTATGGTTTTAGAATTTTCTGGTGTGAAACGTATTCAGTATAAAAATACCTTCCATTCACCGTGAAACGTAAATCAATGCAGCATCTCTACCGACATCTCTGCAGTCGACACCGCGCGGTGTAGCAGGCTGTGACCAGCGACACAAACGCAAGATAACACTGTCAACCACCACAAACGCAAAATAAGAGCAGAAACAAAAGAGAAAGCGACTCACCGAAACGAAAAGGTACGAGCCATGTCACGTGACTTGACAACACCACGTGACGTTCCCTCGCACATGTTTCGTCCCCGCAGGTGGCGCCGGTGGTCAACCTCTCCATGGCCACAGAAAGTGAGAGATCTGGACGGAGGAATATGCTGTCTTGAGGCCACGACTTATTTTGCTTCCGAGTTTCCCTTGGGCCACGTTTTTGGTCTCAGCTTCTTGATTCAGTCTTGGCGTCCTCGGAGCCGGCAACCACGGCAGACCGAGAAGGAAGTTCGGTAGGAAGTCGTTGCACGTGTTGCACCTGTGAGAGTTCCACGTGTCGCAGGAAACAAAACATCATAAGGAGCAGCGGACACGCGAAGCGCCACGGCGTCCAATGGTATATTTTGTTTTGTTTCGGCTCCTCCGCCGCGGCGTTGTCGACGAACCCGGACGGTCCGTCCGTCCATTGCTGTTCCGCCGACGCTGGCAGCGCCACTGGCGTCGAACTAGCGCCGTCGCCGCCGCCGCTGTAGCCGACCGAAAGCGGCGACGAGAAAACGGGCCGCTCTTCGGAAAACGCACTGGGTACATATTTGTCCGAGGGGCATTATTTACATATTTGCTTAAAGGTAAAACTGCAGCCTCTTTTCCCCCTCTCAGCTACGCACACACGCACACACACCTCTCCCCCACACACACGCACTCGCTCGCCGACCTATGTATACACGCACACGCAGATCTCGGCAAATATGTTTCATATGCAGGAGATAAAGGGGAGAGGAGGTGAAATCTGGTAGATTGGAAGGAAGGAGGGGAGGGCCAGATACATATAATATCCCTCCTCCTCTTTTCTCTCCCTCCTCGTGTGTATATATATATGTACGTGACGCAAGTAAACGGGAGAGGGGAAAGGAAGAGAGTCCACTTTGCGTCTGTGTATGTAGAGAACATACAACTGTGCGTATATGTACAGAGCCGTTCCCTTTCCCTCCCCAACGTTCCACTCTTTCTCCACCGTATTTATACGCGAGAGGGGAAGGGAGGGAGAGAGGAAGTGCGGAGCTAAACAAGTCTTATTTGGCTTGGAAATATGACGGCGCAGGTCGTCGTCGTCGTTGTTCACTTCCCAAGGGAAGATAAAAGTCCTCGCCTTCCGTTCGTCCCTCCCTTTTATCTATCTATCTCACTCGTCTCTCTCTGTCTTTAACGTTCTTTGGTCTCTATCTTTCTCTCTCTCTCTCTCTCTCTCTTTCGTTTTTGCTTTATTAGAACATACAGTTGCTAAACATTTATCAAATTTTGTGGATAGTAACCAAGTGCTAAGTAAACATCAGCACGGGTTTAGAAAAGGATTATACAACTACGCAGCTTCTTGAGGTCTTTCACGATTGGAGCCAGTGCATTGATAGTAGGGGACCGATAGATGTAGTATTTTCGGATTTCGCCAAAGCATTTGATCGGGTGTACCATCAAAAGCTGTTATGTAAAATTGTAGATATCCTTGAAGGAGCGGAGCAACGATATTCAATTGGAATGTTTTTCACTTTACACGAGTTCACTGGCACCAGTGGAACTCAAGGATACTCACACGCAACACCACTGGCCAAGAAACTCCTTTGTTACGGTGTAATTTTAAGGACAAAAGCGATCATTTTCATTTAATCTCTTTTTGCAAAATTTGATGACGTAACGTGGGGATCGCAGTACACCCAAGTGACGATATTTGAATGCGGTTCATAGGTTGGACCCGAGCATTGCGCGGGCACTCGATTTGTGCTCGTGATAATTACAAGCTCGAGAAGAATTCGGGTAGTGGCCCGTGTCCAATCGCTGCAACGACGACAATAGCCGAGCCATAACAATGTCTGGAACCCAGCGCGTGTCCTGTGCTTTGCCAACACCAGCGCGTGGCTATGATCAGCATTGGCGGCATATAATCGGCTCCAGATCACGTGGAGGCTTGTTCTGGCTGCGAGTTGAGGGGGTGAACGCTGCTCGTTTTTCTTTAATTTTTTTTCTGGGCCTTCTTTTGCGTGGGGTGAAAAACGGACGCGCGTGTTTCGTAGGTCATTAACGTCAGGGATCCGTTCTGAGTGGTATTTGCGCAAAGTACAAAAATTGTTGCATCGCTCGACCGACAGCTGATCGGCTGGCTGGAAGCGTTTTTAGATTGGAAGAACCCAATTTGTGCAAATCTAAAACGCGAAAGCTGAACCGTTGCCAGTGATTTCCATAGTTCCACAAGGGTCCGTACTAGGGCCACCGCTATTTATTGTTTATATTAATGACATGTGCGTAGGACTCGACCCGGCAGTAAAAATAAAACACTTTGCTGATGATACGATTATTTACACAACGATCAACACCGAAAGCGATCAGACGACAAAATCAATAATTGGGTAAACTTTGCGATTGGTGTCAAGCGTGGCAAATGGAACTAAACAGAGCAAAAACTGTAAGCGTGACTATTACACGTAAGCGAAGTCCTTTACTGTTTCGGTACTGTATTGACGACGTGCAGCTTTGTAACATAAAGGAGTACAAATACCTAGGTGTGTGCATACAATCAAACCTCTCATGGAACCTGCAAGTGGACAAAGTATGTAATAAGGCTATGTTTAGGCTGTGGACTTTAAGACGATCACTGAAGGACACAACACCGGAGGTTAAGTTAACCGCTGTTAAAACCCTTGTTTCAGCGATCATAGATTACGCGAGTGTGCTCTGAGAACCTTTCACTCCGAGCAACATCAATAAGCATGAACGAGTCCAAAATAAGACAGTGAGGTTTATCTATAACCGTTATCATTCCACAGACTCAGTAGCAATGTCTCAAATCAAAGGGCTGGGACCGCCTGACGCATATATTAAGACACGCATGTATACACATCGTTTCTAAAATACTTTTCTTTGAATTAGTAAATGGATTGCATAATATTGACTACTGTCAAGATACGTCCACTCGTGCGTCCCAGCTGACTCACGCAGACTTCTTACTCGTACAAAGCACAACAAATATATTCAGTCATATCCGTATGTTTACCGACACATTTAAATTTTCATTTTCCCCAAGATGTATAGACGATTGGAATAAACTTGAGTCAGATGTTGTAAATGCCCCTACGATAACGAGTTTCATAAGCCGTATGGCACCATTGTAATTGTAATTGAAATCGCACATTGTTTTGTTCGTCTGTTTTCTTTTTCATACGTCCATCTGCACTTTTTTGTACCGCTACACTGCCTGGGCACATTGTTTTAAACTCGCAGTATATGTACTAAAGTATTAATATATATTATATATATATTATATATATATATATATATATATATATATATATATATATATATATATATTATATATTAGACAGTCCTTTTTGTTGAGGGAACGGAACGGTTTTCTTTTACAAGATAAGTGTGAAAGGCTAGTCCATAAGCGAGCGTTGTTCTGTATGTAGTCAGTTGCAGGTTAAGAAAGGTTGCGAGGGAAAGGAAGTTTGGGGAGGAGGAAGCAAACGGAATGCTGGAGAAAAGAGGAGGAAACCTCCTCCTCTCTTTCAGCGTTTAGTTCTGTTTCTTCCTCCCCATCCTTCCTTTCCCTCGAAAACTTTTCTTCACCTGTCACTGACCATAGGTCTCAACCTCTCAAGTTATGAGCATTGCTCCTGGCGAGCAAATGCGGATACTTTTAAATCGCGTTTCACCTTTATCTCCTTTTTATAGGATGCTCAAGGCGCGAGTTGCGCCGTTGTTTTTGTTGATTTCAAATATTATTTTTGTTTCTTTCAAGCTCGATGTTAGTGCGCGAGAACAACCGACGCCGACAGACGTACATGGGATAACGCTAGACCGCCGCTGCACACTCTAGAAAGCCCGTGCGTCTACTTTCCCGCGCAACACTCAGAGAGCCAACCACCGCAAACTTACGGAGGCAGCTCAGCGAATGAAGATGCCGAAACGTATGTTTAGACCGAAAAACGCAGTCTGAGTTGCGACATTAAGCAATGCAAGCGCTAAGTTGCGAGTGATTGGCTGTCCGAGATGATTGTGACAGCAAAGTACACGCTACTGTTTTGTTCTAGAGTACATATCAGCATTAAAGTGAATGGGTGCCGGGAGCGCACGTCACCAATAGACCTTTTGCCCCATTACACAAGCATCAAAAAGAATGCCGAGAACTCGGGTACATGCGCTGCGCGTGCTGGCGTCTCCAGCTCTAACTGTTCACAAGCAAAATCTAAAACAAAATGGCACTTCGCAGGCGCAATCCACGGCCGCTTTATTTTGCATATATTTACTTTGAATCTTTTCTATGCGGATCGCAAGTTCGTCTGCTTCTTTGGCGGGGTTGTGGTGGCGTCAGAACGACGCCGAGCTCTGATTGGCTCTGATTGGAAGGATAGTGGGTAGACCTCAAAGCAACTTGCCGTGAGGTCTACCCACCATCCTTTCAATCAGAGCCAATCAGAGCTCGGCGTCGTTCTGACGTCACCCCAACTCCTGCGCAAGAAGCAGACGACTTGCACTCCGCATTGGCATGCTGTGGCTGCCGGTGAAGCGCCGCCGTTTGCAAGCACGCTCCTATTTTGGTCTGCTGTAGATGCCGGCGCTGCGTCGCCGCAACAATCTGGATTGGCGGCGACGCTCCGCCATTTTTGGCTCGGTCACGTTCCAGCATACACCAACTTGGCGGTGCGTGCTGGTGCAGCGCCATAGCTGATACTTGAGATGCACTGATACGCCAAGAGATGGCACGACCGCACGTCGGTTGATGAGCATCGTACCGGCGTGCGGCCGTGTATCACTACTGCCTGAGCACGTTGAAGACCCCAGGCTAGCAGTCGTACTGCTCGTGGCAAAATTGCTCATCTACAGTGTAAACGCAGTGGCGCCCCATTCTGGCAGAACCGACTTTACGCTGTATAAACACTAAAACGTCCAATTTGGCTTTTTGACCAGCTTAGCGGAACTTGTCCATAAAACTCATCCAGCGCTTTAGACACGCTGACTCATGTGGCGTAATTCGTTTGCATCACGGAAAACTATCGATATGCTGCTGCAGTGATGCCAAACGTACCGGACGAAAACGCTATCAGGTATCGTGCTGCACTGTCCCTGACCAAAGAAACAGCTAGGCTTGCAATGACGCTTAAACGTACCAGACGCAAGCTGGCGCTGATCCATGGTAATCAGAACCCGCGACTAGTCACCCAGAAGGGACGAACACGACACAACGTCTCAAACACGACACAGCGTCTCAAAACTCGGACTGGGCTGTTCTGCGCACGCGCAACGGTAGTTTAAACCGACTGTGCCCATTCCCGGGTTTTTCGCTTTCTTTTCTGCCTTTCTTTGTTGTGTTGCCTCCCCTTTTCTGCTATCTGTTTGTCCGCTTTACACAACCGCGTGCGCGCGTGTGTGCCTTTGTATATATATAACAAAGTCGCCGAGGGAGTCACTGGTCCGTTATCGGTCAATGCTCGCGGTGCTACAAACGCGTTCGGACAAGCGTTTCCAGGTAAAGGGATGACGCTTAAACTCACAAACAAAGCCCCGAAAAATAAAGAGAAACAAAACATCACGAGGAGGAAGTATTTTCGAAAAGTTTGGACTTTCGTTCTTGGACGATAAACACGTGTCAATGACCCGACAATAACCTTGGACAGACACGTAAAGCGAGTGGCAAGTGGCAAGTGAGTTTTAAGCGTTCCGCGGTGCATGGCGGTGCATGGCGCAATGATGAGGCCACGAGTCTGCAAACCACAGCATAACATAGCGCGGTCCACGGAAGACTGTTATATTTCCAAATATTTTTAGTTTGATTAGCAGAGTGATCAGTTTGTTTAGTCAACTGCGAGTGCCGCCGAAAACTTCAGCACTTTGTTATCGCGGAGGTGTCGATCAAAACAATCTCTCAATCTCTCGTTGAAGTGTCGGGCTTTCCCCCGAATCGAGGAACCAACGTTCGTGAGATAGCGCAGGGACCATTATTTTTTATATATTTTTTACACGTTTTACACGTGCAGATCTTATCAAAAGAAACGACAAACAGTCGCCCGAAGACACGTGTGCTCCACAGGGGACACAACCCGTTGGCAATATTTCCAGAACGTGTTTGCGAACTACACTTTAGGACCGACTGCAGGCGTTGCTATGCGGACCGCAAGTTCGTCCGCTTCTTTGCAGAGGTTGTGGTGACGTCACAACGCCGAGCTCTGATTGGTTCTGAATGTAAGATAGTGGGTAGGCCTCAAGGCAGCTTGCTTTGAGGTCTACCCACTATCCTTCAATCAGAGCCAATCAGAGCTCGGCATCTTTCTGACGTCACCGCAACTCCTTCGCAAGAAGCAGACGACTTGCTCTCCGCATTCGATCCAATGGAGCCGATCAAACGGCGCGAAAAGTGCATCGTCACGATGGATGGATGGATGGATATATGGATGATTAATGGCTGTACCCTTTGTAATGGGCGGTAGCTTGCGCCACCTAGCCTAAATATAAAAAAAATAACCACGCACAAAAAAAAAATGAAGCGCAGGATTTTGGCGTATTTACTGTGCGTGATTGGTGTAGTCGGCGATAAGAAACGCACGAAAGGAGACGAACGCTGTGACGATGCACTTTTGGCGCGGCTTGATTGGCTACATCGGGGCGTGCGTCGGCTTTATAAGAGAAGGGGCCACTCAAACCATGAAAAGCGTTTGCGATTTAATGGCAGTCGCCTCCCGAGCGAAGTGGTTGCTCGTGCGCACGCGTGAAAGCATGTGCTTCGAGATCGTGGACCGCAGGAAGGGGATTCCCGGGAAGGTGAATGACAGGAAGGCATCCGCCGATCCCGGAGGAGTGGTCATGTTCCGTTTGGGATATGGAAGCGGAGCGACTCCGTTCAGATCGCGTGCTCCATCTCGGATCTGGTCTACACTGATCCCGGCGCGATCTAAAACAACCAGTGGAATTCGCCATTACCCTGTTCCACTTAAGCGCCAGTCTGCTCCAAATAAAACTTCCAGACAGTTTTTTCTAAGCGATAGCTTTAAAGGGGCTATGACACGCCAAAAAATAAAATATAACTGTGCTGCTAGGACCTATTGTATGTTCATATAATCGTGCTAAATTTGTTTTAAAAATGGCGCGATAGTTTCGTCGATAAATCGATTTATATGCGGGTCCCTCGGAGGGGCGGATCCGGGCGGATCCGGGCGGAGCGAGGCTGGTGACGTCGCCAGCCTCCCGCGCGGTGTCCCCTTGCACGCACTCACTGAACTTGGCTCTCTTGGGGTCTCGGGCTACAGCTTCCTCGTTTACCTTCCGCATTTCGAGCATGCGGTCCGTGACGATTACATCTACGGCATCGCTCGCCGTGTCAAGGTGTTCGACATTGATCGCAGCAGCGATGAGAGTGATTGCTATCAAGAGATGTTGGAAGCTGTTCATTTTGACTGCGCCCCGCTGGCGACCAGCTCAGTGACGACGAGTTACGGACGAACTCGCCGTGGTCACCGTCGTCAGGGAATATATTGCAGGCGCATGCTAGGTGGAAGGTCAATGGGCCTGGGCGAGAGCGAGAATAGCGCGTTCGGGTTGCCGAGTTGCGTGAGCGGTTTTGATCGTACCGCGGCGAGGAGAGCCGGCGTCATGGGGCGCCTGAAAGAGCGTTACATCACGTGGTTTATGGACACCATGATGTGCCTAATTTGGGCAGTGTTGCCTGGTCGCCAGATGAAAATTATAAAAATTCGTAAATTCATTACTGCAATTACCGGAGCTCTAAAAATCGCGTAACTTCGTGTACTAAATTAAGTAGCCTATGAGCATTCCGTTTCAAGAATAATCTATCCGTTTAATTTTCGTGTCATAACCCCTTTATTAAGAAGCTCGTATCTCAGAAAATCCGGCGTCGGCGTCCGGTGTCGGTGGCGAACGGAAGAAAATTCCTGATTGGTCGATAGGGTCATCACGTAACAGCCACATGACCTCGCGCGTATCTTAAATGTTTTCACGTTATAAAGTAATTTAGTTGTCTTAAAGAAACAAAGTTGAAGAATTTTAGGTGAACCAGACACGCTACCGACTAGGCCGCGCAGTCACTTTTTGATTTCCTTTATTAGTAGGTTACGCAGACACGCTTGGATGCTTGGGAACGAGCGGGGGTTTATACCTAGCTATCGCGCTCCACTCTTAAAGGTGAAGCTTAAGCGTCCTCCTGTACTTTCTTTTAACGTTTATTGTTAAGAATTATGCATTATCTGAAACACTGTTCTGTATATACTTCCAAAGGATGTGGAACGTGGTTCCTCCTGCTGGTTAAGCGGAACCTGTTAAGGTTAAGCAAAAGAGGTTTCGGTTATAACCGGAACCTGCGTGAAACGAGATGAAGAGTGTAGACACCGCTTGCATGCAGACGGTCGACGCTCCAGCTTCCCCCACGCAGCTTGTCTTGCAAACGCGGCCAGAAACAAAACCACGTGACACCCGGATTTAGCCGTTGGAAGCACTCTGAAAGCTAGACGCACTATTGTGAACACGCGGAACTCCGGAAGATTGCTCGTTTCACCTTCGTGCACCATCTGTTTTTCTAGGATCTTTCAGACTGTTGTGCTATACCAGGGCTCTCAAACACGCGGCCAGCGACTTGCTGTGACGCAGCTCGCAGACGACCGGCTGCGAGTCCCGGTTCCCATGTCTCCAGCGCTCGGAGTGGCATGCGCCATAGTGATTTCATCTCGCCGATTCATTTTCGCTCGAAAAGTTGCTCTGGTCTTTTAACGTATTTACACGTAGTTTTCACTTACCTAGTATTCAGTCGCCATTTGTTTAAGGTTGCCTCTTTTCTTTTATATTTTTTGATCTGCTTCGCGCAGCTACTGTTGATAATAGTACAAATTTAAAATTATCGCCTCAAAAAAAAAAAGACATAAAACGCTGTAGCTAGCGTTACGTCCGGACGGAGCACTGGAAACGCGTATGCCTAACCCTCCCAATCAGCAGCCGAGCAATCTGCCTGAACCTAGATAAAGCTACAAATTTGGACATAACTTAGGTCGCTTCAAACAAAAAACAAAGATCACTTCATTAAAAGTTAAGATTTTTTTCAGTGTGGTGTAATACAAATTGTCACGTAAGCAAGAACTGCCAAATTAACTGATTGTCTTTTAAAGACATATTGAGCTTGGTTAATTCCTCAATGAATTGAGCAATGGGACCGACAATGTACTTGCTCTCTTGTTGATTTTTCTAAATGCCAAAACGTTGGCTGGGCGGTGTCATTTTAATTCTTGTGATCACGTCAGTTCAGGGCCTAAAGTAGTCATGTAGGAAAATCAAATCTAAAGATGTCACTGGCAAAACTGTGAGTTTACAAAAAGCAAAGAGCACGAGTTATCTTCTCTTTAAAATCTATGGCCCTCCCCCCCTTTCCCGTTTTACACTGGCCCTCGGCTTTACCGGTGTGGGCTACATGAACCCCATACTTAAATGAGTTTGAGACAACTGCTCTATGCGGACAGCAAGTCGTATGCTTCTTGCGCACGAGCTGTGGTGACGTCAGAACGGCGCCGAGCTCTGATTGGCTGTGATTGAGAGGATAGTGGGTAGACCTCAATGTTAGGTGCCTTGACGTCTACCCCCTATTTATTTTTTCAATCAGCCAATCAGAGTTTGGCGTTCTGAGATCATCGCAACCCCCGTGGAAGAAGCAGACGAACTTGCACTTCGCATAGGAGCGTCGGCGTCTGGATGTGAGCGCACACCAGCTTGGAGCATGTGGAGCGACACCTCGTGCTGCAGAACCCAGGGATCCTGGGTTCAATCCCCACCCCTGCCCGTTTCGATCTGGATGAGCGGCGTGCTGTCGTGTATCACTACTGCGTGATGCACGTTAAAGACCCAGGCTAGCGGTTGTACTGTACTGGCTAAATTTCTCATCTACAGCTGGGAGACAAGAAGCCCATTGAGACAGACTAAGTTCTAGGATTTATAAACGTGCACACACAGCATTTTTCTTTTCTTCGCGAGTAGGAACAGTTTATTAATATAACACATTTTTCAGTGAAGAGGAAGGAAACGGTAGGCAGAAAAAGAAAGGGAAATGGGGAAGGGGCTGCTCGAAAGAGCGGTGAGAGAGGATGCGCAGAAGGGAGTCGTATATTGCGAGAGGAGTGAGCGCGACAGATGAAGAAGCGAGCAAGAGAAACGCACAGAATGAAAAGGACGATATTGCGAAAAAAAGAACCCAACGCGGACACTTGTTTCGATTAAGGGGAAAGCGAACCTCCCCTTCGAAACTCACCCCCGGAGTCCCCTGTGGATGTTGAGGTTCGCTCGCTCGCGATGTTTGCGAGCGTGACTCACAGGACGGACGGAACCCTGTGTCCACAAACGCCGCCGCCGCCGCTGCGCGTGTGTGTGCGCCACTCCACTCTTGCAAGCGTCGGGTATACGCCGACGTTGCCAGTTGCTGGCGCATGTCGGCCTGCCGCCCGCCCGCCCGCCTGCCCGTTCATCCGTCCGAGAGATTTCGGCAGAGCGCTCCGGGGCGAAAGGGGCTGCAGACTTTTCAGTTTGCACAAGGAAGAGAGACTCGTCTGCGCTCGTCCGTTCGCTCCCCAAGCGGACAGTGCGATGAAAGCCACGCAGCTCTTCGGACCAATCAACACCGCCTCCCTTTTCTCACCCGAACCCGTGACGTCCTCGCAATGTGCAAGTGGTCATTCCTACTTGTTGTGTTTGCCAAGGACAACGAATTCGGCGAAGCGAATGTGCACCGCACGAGGTAACGCTCGACAAGCAAGGACCACCACAATGGCGACGGATGTGACGTCATACGTGGGCAGGGGTTGGGGGAGGGGGCATGATCACGTGGTGTGAGACATATACGTATGACTGGTCAAATGAACATGTAGCTTGCTTCCACTGCAATGTCAGCTTAGGGACGAACCTAGTATATATATGCTACTTCGTTCAGTCCCAATCTGACAGTGCAGTGGAGGCTACGCCAATGCCCGGACCAATCAATCGCCTTCCTTTCATCACCTGCCTCTCTTTTGAGCGAGGGTAGCGGGGCAGGAGCCTGATCACGTGGCGAAAGATCGGCGTATGATTGGTCCAACGACCACGGAGCTTCCAACCCAGTGTCAGCTTAGGCGTGAACGGAGTATGGTCGAGCACACGCATAGAAATAAAAGTAAAAAAACAAAAACAATTTTCTCTTCGTCGGGTTAGCTGGTGGTGGTATGGTCGCGTTCGTTCGCTGTCTCTCGTGTACGTACGTCCCCTCGCCTGTTTGTCGTACGGGTCGAGAATTAACAACGGCGGTGCATCGATTCGCATAATGGGATAGTTTGACGAGCGAAAGAGAGTTTGCTGCAATATTGAGGAAGAGGGGTGGTGGGGGTGAGCGTAAGGACGGGTGTGAGCAGTGTGAGTCAGTTATGACGTGATTGTAAGAGTACCGGAGGGCCCGCTGATGTCTTTCTAGAGTATAGGCTTTGTGTTCCCTAAAGCAATTCTTCAGTGTTTCTTTTTAAATATTTTATGTGTAGTAATATCTCGTGGTAGAAGTGTAGGAAACAAAAAACTAAATTAAATCTATAGCCTATCAGGCACGTAACTTTATCAAAAAAATCCTGCACTTTTTTTTGTGGGGGTTTTCTTGTTGGGCTTTCCTCACTTCGTTGTAAGGGTTTTCCTCACTTGATTTTATGTCTTTGGCTTTTCCTTTTTTCTTTCGGTCGGTAAATTAGCACTCTGGTACATCTCACTGATTGTGTTTATATATCAAGATCGTCTTAGATTGCTACGATCTTTAAGCAACGTCATGGCTCTGCTGTCGATCGAAGCCGAACTGTTAGAATACTCGTAATGCGACCGGCTGGGTGGTGCCACTTGAACGTGTTTACAAATTATTTTTCTCTGATTGGCATACGGGCTTTATTTACACGAGCTCCCGAAAATTTAAACGCGGTAATATTTTTTTTAGTTTTTTGATGTTAATACAAAGGTAGTAAAAAATTGATTAGGTATACAAAAAATTAAAGCTAGAAAGATATAGGCGCTTTTAAGAAATATTTTTCTACATATTTCTATTGATTTTTTTATATAGGAATATCTGGGCTCTCCATTCAGAGCGATAATAGTAACGTCATACAATGTTAAAATATACAGAAAGAGGACACGCAGAAAAAACTGTCTATATAAACATGCAGAAAAAAAAAGAATGGGCACACAAAAGTGAATCTAATACAAAAACTTCGTGTGCCTCCGGTTAAATCTTCTGATATTTCAGAGAGTTCCTGTGTTCCAGTTTCCCCCGCGTCGTTCAGATATTACTGTCGTTCGAGTAACGTTTCCTACAACCATAAAGGATTTTAGTCCAGACCACCTTGTAGCAATTCTCACGGAGTACAGGTCACGATTTATCAAGACTCCTTGAATCACAACCCGTGCAATTGCCTCCAATCTCTCCACTTTCGCTTTCGCCTCAGTTATCTTCCATGTCTCAGATATATCCCACTTGACTGTTCGTTCTTACCCCGTATTTCGGAATCTCGTTATCGCTTCCTGCTCTTCTGCACTACTCCGCGACAGCATTTCTCGCTTTCTATCTCCTTTATGCGCACTTCATTTTCATTCCTCTATATTTTTCATCGCCTCTTCAATTATCTCTTCCTGATATTTCATGCATATCCTCTACGACAACGTTTCTGCTTTTCTATCCTATATATCTTTCTTGTTTACTTTATTCTACTTTCTGACTTATCTCTTCAATTGTGTCTTTGTTCCTCTATCGGTATCACTATCTCTTTATTAGTTGCTTTAACACTCCTTCACAACCTCCGCCCTCCTGTCTAATTTCCCGCTCAGGCTCTTCCTTCCTAGAACACCGAATAAACCCTGTTTCGGGATTCTTTATTTTTTCTTTGTTTTGGTTCTCGTTCGGATTAAAAACGCCGGTTTTTTTCACGGGCCAACCTATCCCGCTCCTCTCTTTTTTAAATTGAGAAACGTGGTCGTTATTACTCTCTTCTTGCTGTTTTTCGATAAATGCGTGTCTACTTAATTAAAAACGACAGATATATAAACTCGTCCACTCCCTAAGCTGACAGTGCGGCTGGAACTAGGCGTTCACCGAACCAATCGGACCAGTCACCGCACCAATCAAGCGGACCAACCGGGCCATCACCAGCCAATCAAGGCATCTCTTATATGGTTCATAGATGGTTCATATATATTCTTCATGTATATATATATATGCTTCATAAGATGCTTAATATAGAGAATTCATGTTCGAGGGCGCGCCGCGAAGTCCTCCCTTTGTGCTTTTGTTGAAAATCCTCGACCTTCATTTAGTTTTGTCATATCTCTGGTGGAAAGTATTCTTTTCAGTAAGTAATTTGTGGTTTGTTTCGTTTTTTTTTTTCTTTTTTAGAGTGTCCGCGCAGCTTGAAGGCTTGTAAAAATTAGCCACTGAAAGAATACTTTCCAGAGATATGACAAAACAAAATGAAGATACTAGCTATATAGTCCGATACAACTTGAGAATTCACCAGAAGCTCCTGCCAAAGCCGCATTACCGCTATATCCACTGTTCTTCCGAATGGCGCAAATGTAGTCCGCTACCGAAGTGCACGCCAGTCGCGCTGACGTCATCCAAAACTTGTCATTAGGGAGTTGTATAATTGGGCCGGTCCTGAAGTTAAGGGGACCCTAAGAAATAGGGGCTCACCATTGCGCACGCGCCGAACCCAAGCCACGTCTTGGGTTAGCGTTCGAGTCCCCTAGAGTCCCTCTATAGAGCGAGAAACAAAAACGTCCGACGCCGGCAAACAAACAAGCGTAGTGAGCACACCAAGGTATCTTCTTTTGGTGGGCTTGCAATCACTCGTGCCATAGCCTCCTCTGTACTCACAAAGCCTGGCAGTCTGACGACGGAGCCATAGAGTGTCCGTTCGCAGATTTGAAGCCCGAGGATCTGGTGGCACAGAGCATCAAAGAGCCATTTCTCGGGGAACCTGGACATCAGCGCACAGCTTATGCGGCGGCGAAGACCGGAAGCACACTTTTATGTGTTTCGGGTCCGCTGCGAGACGCCGCAGCGGGGCGCCAGTCACGTGGCTCTCCTCTCATCCGTTGTCTGCCGCTCCACTTTTTCCATTTCGGCGGCCGCTTCTGGTTGAGATCTGCCAGGCTTTGTCAGTATGTAGGAGGCTATGCTCGTCTTTACTTGACCAGCACTGAGACTGCAAGCCTGCCAAAGGTATCGTCGCGCGCGCATGCTGCCCGAGTTTCAGGCTAGTCGGTGCCGGTTGTTTCTTGCGAATTCCACTCTAGTGGTAATTCGCAAGACCCTATAAGGAAAATAAACATGGCGGTGTCCTGCCTCGCTCGCTTTAGAACCATATCATAATCGTCGCTGCACTACTAAGCACGTTCATCGGCAATGAATGGTGCAGCGGGCTTTCGCTTTGCCTTACTTCACTTAAAGCACAAACTACGAGCGACGATCCCGTCCCGTTTCCCAGACCGTATTTTGATTCTGGCCGTTCTTGTTTAAGCCTGAACGGCCGCGGTAACTGTCGACATGAGAGCGCCTCGTGAAGAAAAGCGACGAAATCGCATACGTTTCAATCGCACTGATTTGAACTTGACTTTAAACATCAAAACATATATTAACTTGAAAAAGAGGAAAGAAACGGGTAGATTGGATTTTTTATCCAATATTTATGACACAAGTTACACGGAGTGTTCATCACGTTGAAAATTACCCGAGACAGTGGAAAATGACCTGGGACATGATCAACATCCTCCGGGTCGCCTGCACATGCAATCACTGTATCTCCGTTACAGAGTGTATCGTTTGTTAGCCGTATTGGCGTTGCAAGCGAGAAACGCAAGCATGTCACTCTACGTATTGAAAACCTTATAGGTCTCCTACTTTGCCCAGGAGGCGCTGCGGAAAAAACCGGCTTGTAGCGTCCCCTTACGATTTGTTTTTCGGTATTGGATAGTACAAACTTCCGCATTTGAATCTGTCTCGCGTGAAAACGTAAGCCAGCGGTATGAATTCCCCCTTGTGATTGTTTTACGGCACGGAATCGATCCAATTTATAACGTGGAAACCTTCTTTCGTTCCTCAACACTTCGCAAAGCAAAAAAGTTCGGCGATACATGCAGCTGCAAGCTGCGTCTACACCGTACAAGAACCCGAATATTTAGGTGAGGCGCGCCTGTCACTTGCAAAAACATTGAGCTTTTATTATGTCGAGCTTGAGGGGGGCATTACGAGATACATTAACGTGTCTTGTAAGCTAAAACTCCCAAATTGTAGTCCCTCCATATAGGCAACGCAATCAGCTGATGATCAATCTCAAAAATGCGCGAAAGCAGACGCAAGCGATCGAGCGGCGACCGGCCGTGAGTCGGCCGAGCAGATCGCCCCTTTTGTCGCGCTTGTCCTGTTCGTATCTTTGTTCTGTCCCTGTCCTTTTGCGCTTTTGTATTTAAGATCCTTCCTACTGTACGCGGCTTCTCGAGCTCTTGCACCTTTTTTTGCGCATTTGCGCTGTAAGCTTAATGCAAAATAAGATAAGCAGTAGGAGCTCCGCCTTCAGCACATGCTTCTTGCCCTCTGTAGTGCGTTGATGCGCTCGCGCGCTCGTCTTTTAAAGAAAAGCTTCCGTTGGAGACGGCGCTTTTACTGCCGATGATTCTCACGTTGCAAAAGATGGAGTTCCATCGGATCGGTTCACTAGTCGGACAGTGTAGCGTGTTCCTCCTCGTGAAATTCGCATAACACACGTTTAGGATGCGTGCTACGGCCGCTTGGTTGTGTGGCCGTGCCTGTTCTTGACAGCTGACGACGCAAAAGTACCGTCGATTGCGACGTTTCGATCGAGGCAGCGTTTGTTGTGCCCGGTTTTGGCATGCTTGGACGAAGGAAAAATTACTAGCTTGCGACGAGCTCGGGCCCCGTGGTAACGTTGTGCGGTGACGACTAAAAGTGACATATTTTGAGTCGTGACCACGCAGAACGCACAAATAACAGCGGCGTGCAGAGGGTAGACAGCTGCGCGAACAGGTTTGTTATTGTGCGGACCGCGGGACTTGTGCTACTCAGACACTCTATCACCCGCCACCGGAGGGCGCCACGATACGTTCAAAGCTTCAGTGCAGGAGGCCTATTCTGTAAGGCGACAACGCGACCACCTTAGCGCGACTATAAAGGCTCGTTCACAGCCTTGTAACCGAGTAGGACCGGCTGAGACAAGACCGGTTTTTAACCTTCTTGCGACGGCTTAGGACCTGCTCCGCAGCAGCGTATCTGGCCTAACGCCGTCGTAAGAGGCTTAAAGACCGGTCTTGCTCTAAGGCAGTCCAACTCGCTTGCAGTGTGCACGTGAACGAGGCCTTTACGCTGGCCCCTCTAACGTTGGGGTCCCTACTCTACAGGCCCGTTCACACACTTGCAACCGAGTTGGATCGGCTTAGACAAGACCGGTTTTTAAGCCTTCTTGCTACGGCTTAGGACCCGCTCCGCAGCAGCTCATTCGGTCCTAAGTCGTCGCAAGAAGCTTAAAAACCGGTCTTGTCTAAGCCAGTCCTACTCGGTGACAAGTGTGTGAACGGGCTTTACGCTGGCCCCTCTAACGTTGGGGTCCCCTACTCTAAAGGCCCGTTCACAGACTTGCAACCGAGTTGGACCAGCTTAGACAAGACCGGTCTTTAGGCCTCTTGCGACGGCTTAGGACCCGCTCCGCAGCAGCGCATTCGGTCCTAAGCCTTCGCAAGAAGCTTAAAAACCGGTCTTGTCAAAGCCGGTCCTACTCGGCTGCAAGCGTGTGAGCGGGCCTTACAACTCCCAAGATACTACTGCATTTCCGGGCTGCACCGCGGACCGATCTGATGACGCGCGGCTGGTACGTGGAGGTGTTTCATATTGCGCATTCTCGACTTGCATCTGACCTTTCCTAAAGGGGCCCTGCAATCATATTTAAGCATCTAACTTTTTTGCAGTTTCCACGTCACTTTGGGGTTACGGCAAGCCAGCGGGCACGGAGAGTAACTAAATATCAGTGCGTCATATTTTAACCGGACGACGCGGAAACCTCCTCCACCTACGAGGGCGACCCGCGTTGCCGAAAGCGCGCGATATGCGAGGTCTTTGGTCCTGGCCTTACTACTGGTCAGAGCCGCTAAAAGCTTCTTTTTAGTCGAAATACAAAATATAAGTGGCGCGAACCGTTCCAGTTATTTATGAAAATAGTTTTTGTTCAGTATCTTGAGATCAGAAAAGAAACAAATGCAGTTTATAAAGTACGGAAATAAGAAATGACCCGTCGACATACCCGTCACGAAGCGGTGGAAAAGGCGGCGCATACTAGAAAGGGGTAGTGGGACTGCAGGCGCCGACGAGCGGCGAGCGTAGAAAGGTTCCCGGATGTACGGGCGGTTCTGCGATCGTACGCGGCAGCTTGGCCGCGGCTGTGCATGGGCGCCGCCATAACTGACCTTCAGTTTTTGTTTCCCCTATTACGTTTTGACCTCTTCATTATTACCATGGCAGGCCAGGTTATAGCCATCTTAGAATTTTATTCTGTCTTTCTCCCCAGCATTGGCCTTTGTGGAGGCTCGCCCACACCAATTTCAGTGGCTCGGTATCTCGGTAAAACAAGAGAAGGTCGGCAATGGCGGCTGTATTCTGGCGCGTGTGTAAAGCGTCTATGGGGGCTCGAGGATCCGACCGGTTCCGAGCGTTCCGAAGGCCTTCGGCGAGCAGGCTTGCCTTGCGTTTTGGCCGTTTGGCGGTATGGCAGCGCGAAGTGGCTCCCGTTCTGGAACTGATCTTTACCCCGTGTTTGCTGTCGTTTGTGGCCAATGAAGTGTCATACTGAATTAGTGTTTAATCGCGCAGCAAATGCAATGCCCGAGCCGCCCTAGCCGCCCGCTTCATACAGCCTATCCAGCACATGCTTTAGTGGCGCCCTCTCGAGCCGTCGACACGGAGTGCGGCAGCCGTGAGCGCTCGCTGAGCTCACTACCCCTCCTCTAGTTCACGGCCACTCAAGCAACCAAGGACGTCATGAAAGAAGTTATTTTTTGCTTGTTTTTGTAAATCTTAATTCGCCTCCAACTTTTAAAATAAAGCTAAATTTGTGAAAAGAAAAGTTTCATTGAGTTACTACGTTCAGTGCGCTCAGGGTCGGTACAAATTAAAAACCAGTCAAAACGTTGTTGCAGGGCCCCTTTAACAAAACACGCAGATGACACCGAAAGTATTCGCGGGAAACGCGTGACTTCGTCCCACTTTTTGCCGTGTCACTCCCACTCAAGAGCGAATGCCAGCTTCGATTAAACATTGTAAGCACGCTACAAGCAAAACACTGCCTCGGCCCGGTTTATTTTTTCCCTTTTTGCCCATTGTACTTGCGTTAATACTCAAATTTATCATGTACGCTTTTTGATTCCAAAAATGGCCGAAGGTATATCGGTATAATCATCATCACCGGTCCAATGGTCATGGCATGCGCGCACCACTGGGCGCACCGAGGTACAATTAGCATCTTAATTTTTCTACATCCTTACTTTTATATTTGTGCAGGCTCTAATACAGCTGTCTCCTTTTTACATCTCTCCCTCTCTTTTGCTCTTGCTCTTTCTCTCTCTCTCTCTCTCTCTCTCTTTATCGTCCTCCCTTAACAAAAGTTAACGATCTGCGAGTCGCCTGATTTTCTTACCTTTCGCTAATTCGCTATTGTTACAACGCCAGCTCTTTCGCTTTCGGGCTCCGCAACAATTTTTTTGCGCTCCTTTTTTTGTTATTTTTGCTTCTTATTAGAATTATAATGAGCGCTTCTCGTCGCACATAGAATGAAAGCTCGTTTTTGTACAAATTTATTTCATTCTTTTTTTTTCCCACGCGTCCCTTTATCAGCGAGTGAGGCGCACTAATTAAAGTCATTACATTAAAGGCGGGTGCGTGCGTGAGTTTGTGTGTGCATGAGCGCGTGTCGGGGCGCTAGCAAGAAAGGAGTTTCAGGCATATAATTAGCACATCCCGTTTTTACGTATAATTTATTTTTGTTTCTTTACTTGCGCTTGCTCCTGTATTAACTTCTTCTTTGTGGTTGTGTCTACTTTTATCGTGTCATTATGCTCGAGGGGAACTGTTAAGCTGTTGTTCGCTCCCTATTGGCTAGTTCTCGAAAATGTCGTCATTGGGGAGCCCGAGAGCTCGGCTCTCCTGATTGGTTGGCGGTGCCATTGCCCGCAGCATCATCGAAAAGGAAGGAAAAAAGAAATTACGACGTATCCACATTTTCGCTTCTTTTATTTGCCGTTTTAATCATTTGTCCGTTTTTATTTATCGCGTCAATAAAACGGAGGCGAAATTTTATGGCATTTACTACGGCCCCTCTAATCATTGGTTAGACTTTTTTATTGTTATTTAGTGATCCCTTCCGCTGCTAAAATACCCAAGCCGAGTTTTTTTTTTTTTTCTTTACATGAAGTAGTTTTTTTATTTGTCGCAAAGCTCCTGCACGTGCTTGTCATATGTACCGGCCTTACATTACTTTAGTATAAAATAACACTACTCAAGAGCAACTTTAGTTTAAACCTCCTTGGCTGTTTATTTGGGTCCAACTGATTCATGGAGTAAGAAATATTTCAGTAAGCGTTGTACAACCCTCTTGAAAACTTTTAAAGACATTGCGTCATCCTTTCTTCTTTACATAAAAATATTGTAATGACATCGATAGATTTGGCTATATGCAATTAGGGATCATTGAACCTGTTATCAAGGCTAGCTTAGTTTTCTCAGTCACATTATTCGTGCAGCGTCTTCGGTTCTTACTCGGAGAATCACCAAAGGAAGATACCGAGTTATTGGAAGAAAAGACAACCTTTTTTTTTCTTTCTGACCAAATGTACAGCAGTGGTTATCAAATGTCAGAGTTTCAGGAGTTACCCTAATCTAATTTAAAACTTATAAGAAATTTTCGGAAATGTTAAAAGAGGAAATGGCGGTCATCGGAGCCCGCAAATACACCTAGATAAACGGCGTCTGCTACCGGGAAGGCGCCTCATTTGCTCACTGAAAATTTTCACGAAGAGCTCACAACTTTTGAATCCCATAACGGTTAAGTTCTGAAACATTGGCATCTTGTTCTTCCCGCTAGCGCTACATTTGGGCATGGAGTGAGCGTTCTGCGACGTGTAGTTTACTTTTCCGGCGAGAGAAACGTGATCCTTTCTTCTACCAAACACTCGATATAGTCTCCCTCTCCTCGACGCCATAGGCACGGAAAGACCACGTGGAGTTTCTTAATGGGACACAATGGGATGATTGGCGTCCTTTTGCAACGCAGCAAAATGAATTTGCGCGGTGGACCAGGAACCGTTGCTCTCGGCCGAAGCATCCAACTATATACACGCGGACAGTTGGACGGCGCGCTGTGTGAAGGAGCTCCCGCCGCCATATTGGAGAAACTTCCGAGCACAATGCACCCGCGAGGAGGACAACGCAACGGGCGACGACACATGTCACACACTCGCACAATTACTGTGCGAAGAGCCTAGATGTAAGAGATGAGGCAACTCGAAACAAGGAAGAGCTTTTGAAATTCAATGGCCGACGTCTCCAGACGTTGTCGTGTTGCGAGGAGAAAAGCGGGCGGAGACGAAGAGACGCTTGCGGACGACCGACGCTTTTGGGCAACCTCCCCGCAGCACGTATTGCGAAGGTGTTCCGCGAACCACGTGACCTCCTATCGAGCAGTTGGAATCGCTCTGAAACCTGGGCAACCTGTATTATTGTGCTGAATGAGAGAGGCGCGCTTGGAGCGATCGTGGTTCGGGCGCGTCCAAGCAGAACAAGGCTTTGTCTTGGCTCGATTGTGGAGAGGAAGCAAAATGCGGCCGATTAAACACGAACGAGGCTTTCGTGAATTAGACCGTGTTAAACGGAACTCATTGTTCGAAGTGCGCGCGCGCGCACAAGAGACGACCCGAGGCTGGCGGTGTTGATTTTGGTTGTCTCGTTTGTTCTCGATTTCGTCATGTCTTGAGCTCGACTTCTAATTCTTCTTGCTTTACTTTGTTTGGAAGCAGAAAAAAAATTCACAGCTTATAAAAAGAAACCTGCATAACAAAAAGAGAAAGAGACTGTCATATCAAAGGAAATGAATTCGTTATCAACGACGATTCTATTGGTATAATTGTGTATTGTGTGCATGATTATACAGCCGGAAGTTGGTCAATTCCAATGGGAGTCCGGTGCCTCTGCTGTGAAATTTAGACAGTGCAGTCTGCTAGCCTGGGGTATTTAACGTTCACCAAGCGGTAGTAGTTATACACGACGTGCACGCTGGCACGGTGCTCATCCAGATCGAAAAGGCCATGCAGAGGCGAGGATTGAACTGAACCCAGGATCCCAGTTGTTCTACAGCGCGAGCTTTCGCTTCACATGCTCCGGCGTTTTCTTCATAGTACCCGATTTTCCTGAACATTTGCTAGACACACCAAACGAAGATCGCTGAAAAAGAAAAAGACCACAAATATTGGGCCAAATTAATTTTTTCGCGAAGTTATTCAATTTACAGTTTTGATCCTCACCGTGTTTTTCAAAATGAAAGTCTCTACGTGGCAACAATGAAAAAAGTTACGTCAGCGGAAGGCAGGGGTTCGCTCTTTGGATTGTAGGCTTTGTTCCCAACTGATTACAAGCAGTTTAATGCTGTGAAATGAATGCTTTGGAAGCTCGCTTCAGTACCCGCGCAGCAGTGCGAAACAAAGTGGTAGGCATAGTCCATTTTTAGACTGCCCGCTGGACTTCCGAGCCATGCCTTACACTGACGCCACGGCACCGGAAAGACCGGGTAATATTTGAATGTTGGTTTTGGCATCACTTTCCCTTGCCGATTTTACAATAACAATTCTGAACTTCGCGATACTAAATAGCATATCAAAAAGGGTAAAAGTACGGTGATTCCGAAAATATAGTTAGTTCGGGGCTGAAAAAGTCGCCGGAGTACCCCTTAACACACTCGGCCTAAATCCCCCAATTTAATTAAAAAAAAAAAACGTGAAACATTTTTTTCTTAATATTCTGGGCTTTCTGTTTTTATGAAATCCTTGTCCTTTATTACATAACTCACGCTCAATCTTTGATGGTCCGGATGATGGCGTAAGACGTGTTTTTTTCCATCCTCAGGAGAGCCAGCCGGACCAGTAGCACGCACCATGTCTTCGATCGACTGGGTGCTCAGGCTGCTCGGGTTACAAGCTCGACGGCAAGCTGGGAGACACAGGGCTCGCTTTCGCGAAAACCGCCGCCCGGCCAACACCGGCACCGAACCCAGCCTGGAGCCCCACCACGTGGGTGCTGACCCCTGCGTCACCAGAAATTCCACGGGCTCGTCTCCAAGCCGGGCAAGCAGGGAGTCCCTCGCCAGGCGCTCAAGACCGGCTCAGCTGAAGTCAGGCGCATACGGCGGGCACCGTGAAGACCACCGTCGCGAAGACCGCTGCTAGGCCGAAGGCTTTTCACCGTCTTCAACCGCAACATCAACCTTTCACTCTCATCCGCAAGTTCCATTTAAACCATCATCACCATTTTTTTATTATTTCGTGTAATACCAACTCATCATCGTTGAACGCGACGCCTCTGGTCTTTACAGTATGGGGAACTTGCCTAATTCTGCGGTCGCTCGCTGCTCTCTCGAGCCGAAATCAATCAATCAATCAATCAATCAATCAATCAATCAATCAATCAATCTATCTATCTATCTATCTATCTATCTATCTATCTATCTATCTATCTATCTATCTATCTATCTATCTATCTATCTATCTATCTATCTATCTATCTATCTTATCTATCTATCTATCTATCTATCTATCTATCTATCTTATCTATCTATCTATCTATCTATCTATCGAGCTATTTACAAATGAATGATTCATTGCGCACAGATCCATATGTTTATTAACTACTTGAGAACAGACGATTTGTCTCAATAGATATTGGCACGAGGGAGTCGTAACAATCGCAGTAGGTACACAGTTTTAATTTCTTACAAAGCTGAACGTCGTAGACAATAAAATCAGAAATTGAACACATTTTTCAAGTTTGCGGTTTATGAGGACATATCCTTCTATGTTACAAAATTGCGCTACGGGCTGTTTGTTATTTACAATATTATATACTTACTATTCTGACTAGTAAGAAACTTACAGCAGTTACCTGAAGATAAAAACCACACGTAAATGTGACTGAAGATCCATTTCTGGGCTTGCAAAAACCAGGTAAACAAAGTATGAGTGCCCGGAACTGCCTTTCATGGAACTGGCCAATCAAACTTCAAGCGGAGAACATAAAGCCGAAGGAGATATACGTGTGAAACAATCGCACGACAAACGGTGCACATAAGTTTGTCGTTGTCGTCGTCTGCTTCAAAATGCCGGAGAAGCCGTGAAGAAAACAAAAATGCGGTCGGTTGTGGCTACGTGAGTTCCGGCCATGAGCTTCTGTGCTCATGTTTAGGTTTCGATGTTGAGTAGTTTAGTTTTCTTTGGCTTTATATAGAATATACGTGAGTCTGCAGCAAAATATGGATTGTGTAGGCTCCCGATACCAAATTAAATTGCGTGACAAAAGATTTTTAAAAATTGGGGTGTCAGCGCTTTTGTTTTTTAAGGAACGTAGGGTGTGGCGAATCTCGAGTATTTTATTATCTGGCCGCAGTCAATAAAACAGAGAGTTAACCGACTACAGGGCTGAAGATTGAAAGATGAAGAAACGTCAACATAATAAGTCGCAGCCTGCGCTTCTTAAGCTCTCAGGGAGTACAGGGTGCTCCACAAAAATGTACACGGTTGTTGTCTTTTTTCGCCAAAAAAATAAACAACATATTGCCGAATGCTCATTCTTCGCCCAGATATAGGACTAGCGGTCTTAACAAGATGCCGAAGTTTCACAACTAACCATCATCACATTCAAAAGTTGTAGGGGATTTTTCGAACAATTCGATAGGAGAATGGGGCCCATTTTCGGTAACTGGCACCATTCAGCTGCTCCACGTATTCGAGAGCCCCGTCTGTCGCCCTTTTTCCATTGAACATTTCAGAACTTCACTTGTACAGGGTGTCCCGAAACATTTTACAGGGTTTTCTTAACCGCAACATTTAACTATGCATCGCCGAACACACTCATTCTTCGGCGAAAGGTAGCGCTAGAGGTCTGAACCATGTGCCAAAGTTTCAGCACGAACAGATCTGTTGCTCAAAAGTTATGAGCGATTTTCTGAAAACTTCAAGGGAAAATGGGGCCCATTTTCGCCCGTTTTCGGTGTCTGGCGCCATACAGCTCCACGCATTTGAGAGCTCCGTCGGCCACCATATTCCCATTGAATTTTTTAGAAAATCACTTATAACTTTTAAATAATATATCGGTTCGCGCTGAAACTTTGTAATTTGGTTCCGACATGTAGCGCTACCTTCGGGCGGAGAATGAGCGTTCGGCAATGCGTAGCCAAATTTTACGGTAAAAAAAAAAAGCAAAATGTAAATTTTTTTTCGAACACTCCCTGCATTTTTTTTTAATTAATAAACGGTTAGTTCTTAAATTTCGGCATCTTGATCGAATGCCGAAGTTTGTTTTTGCGCAGGGGGGGGGGGGGTTGGGGGAAGAGACACCTTGTATATATAGGAGGTTTAGAGGTGAACCGCCTACTGTAGTATGAACTGGTGCTTGGGACGCATTGGAATAGCAAGTGGGAGCGCCAATAAAAATCTCAGATAGACAGAACTTTTAGTTAATCCCAGAAACTCAATTCTACTGGAAAAAGAAAAAAGAAATCAAGCACATTTCGATTGGTCGAATGCATTCCGCATAACACGGAGGCTCAAACCCCGAAATCAAATTCTCCAGGAATACTACTTTCTTGATCCCAATCCTTGAGCATAGTCGATAAGCGGTGGTAAAGTTACATTTATAATGAGCGCAGCAATTTCGAAGATGAAAGACTGCCGTGAAACCTGCTAGGGCTTAAAGAAAAAAACGTTACGCTTGGCATCAGCTAACATGAATTTTCCTATAGATCGTAGGCTGCGGAATACGGGCCCTGGGGGCGCGCAGGCTCAATTCGCTCTCAAAATGATGGCACGTGTTCCCTCTAAAAGCGCAGACCTTTTGCGGGGAATCTAGGAGAAGTCTCTCTACAAATAAAGACTTACGCAAGCATGTTTTGTTAGTGCTAACCGTGTTGTGCATTGAACGTATTTGGCAGTATCAGTAATCAAAATGTCAGCAAATAACGAGTGACAAGGAAAGGAGAAACTGAGGAAATATAAAGTATAATATGGCGAGTTGTGCCAAAACAAAAACAAATACAACGAGGATGGCCGGAGGCCTCGATGTCGGCCGTAGCAGCGCAGTCGAACGCTGGCGATAGACAAACAGCTGCTGCAGCCATGCAGGATTGCTTTTATAGCCACAATAACCTATTCATGTTTTTTTGTAGGAGAACTATACTGTCTTTATGCTCAAACATTCTAGGGAATCTACGAAAGATAAAACAAAACATGAAATGGACCGTGAAATGAATTTTGGGTTGGGATAAATGTTTCTAGATTGGGATTTTATTAATCGCATATCGTGTATGGGTCAAAAGAAGAAAGTAGATAATCAAAAGCCTGCTTTTCGGTACGAAAGTTTGAAAATATAGGAGACTTTTTCTTATCACCTTCCCTTCGAAGGCTCTCCGTCTTTTCCCTGTAATGCATTCGCGGTGGCCATTCACGTCAGCCGAACCCAGCTGACGCATTGGGCACGAGAACCGCGTCATTCGGACGTATGCAGTTGTCAACAATCAATCCGTCGACGAATATTTGATTTCGCGTTCGTGGCCAATGAGTGCAGTGAAGGCACTTACCATCACTTGCTATAATGACAAGTTTCATGGTGTGCCTGAAAAGCACGGTAGAAGCTTTCAAGCACGTCACGACCATGTTATTTATCATTCCAGTTTTAGGTTGAGGATTGAAGCTAAGGAGGAAGTTTAAACATTATTTCATCGTTCGATAACCAGGAACAGGATTCGAACCACGCACGTGCTCGTCATACCCAAGTGCGCTGTCTATGCACGTGGCAACATGCTCGTGTCGTATTTGAAATACACCCACTTGATATTTTAGTTGTACATAAGCATAGTGGTCAAAAGTTGCGTAACTTTTAATGAGCGCCGGTGTTGCTGTTCTAAGCAGAGGCATCGTTTTAGAAAGAGAAAGAAGCACCACCGTTACATCTCGTGTTTTTATAACTGCAAAGGAAGCCCCTTACAGTTCCGTGTCTCATTCGCGTTGGTTTAATGAAGCATGTGACGGAAGCTCGTTCCAAACGAGACAAGGAACGGAAAACGAGCACGCGTTCCTGGTTTTTGGAGGAATACGTGCAACACTGACGAAGCTGTCCAACGTTGATGAGGGGCAATGTTTATGAAGTTGCGCTTCCCGTGTCGTAAACCAAAGAAAGGAAAAATTAGGGACGTCAGGTTGGACATTGAACTTGAAGGTTCGAATGGTTTGTGGACCCTCCAAATGTTTGGTGCGATTCGACAAAGTTCGACTTACAAACTGTGTTTACCGATTTCTGCACAAAAGTTTCGAAATTTAAGGAAAATGTTTTATTCGTCAGTAATTGTCTTCAAGATTACAAAAAGTTTACACAATATAAAAACAAGCTTAGTATCAAATTGTAATGCTTTCAATTATTTATTAATGTTCATTTTGTTCTTAAAGATCTTATACCCACTAAATATTGCCCTTCTTTTCCACCTGGTGGCGTCAGCTCGTTTTCACTTGCCGCGCAGGCTCATAATAGTCGAACATCCGTGGAACTTTTTGTCGAACTTAGCTTTAAAAGCTCGAAAAAGTCGAACCTGGTCAAATTCGAACCTTGGAAGGTTCGCATCATCCCCAGATTGAACCTCCGTCACCTACAGCAGCCTCGGCCCTTCCATCTCCTGTCCAATTTCCCGGACGAAATTGCGCGGGGTGATGCGCATCAAGCGAGAAAAGAGGCAGTAACAAGCGTCATAATAATAGAACCGGGAAAAGAAAAGGCCACAGCCAATCGAATAAACCATAGCTGGTACGGTTTTGGGCACGCGCAATTCAAAAGGCTTTTCTATAGGGCGACCGAACAAGAAGCCATTTTCCGCACAGTGCACGATAATGGCCACCGCATCTCTGGTCACCCGTAAGCTGACAGTGCGGTGGAAGCTACGTGCTCGTGAGACCAGTTATACGGCTCTTTATCGTCACGTGATCACGCCCCCCCCCCCCCTATCAACGCCATGTTCACGCTCAGGGAGCGGGGTCAGCTGATGAAAGGGAGCCGGTCGACTGGTCAAGCAAGAGCGTAGCTTTCATCGCACTGTCAGCTTAAACAGAGTGTTGCACTTCTCTCCACTTTCCTCCAGCCCCGTGCACGTGCAGACAACTGCAAGAAAGAAACGAATAAAAATCATTCCTGTTCTTTCTCGCCCTCTTCGAGTGTTGTGACTTTGTTAGGAAGGTTCGGAAAATGAAACAACAAATACGGTGACATAAAACGAAGAAAAAGCGAACTAGGGGATGGTGTAGGAAGAGAGGCTTTAAATAAATAAAACAAACAAAAAAGTTAGTGGAGTACCGATTAACATTTCTGCGTGTTTTTTGGTGCTATTTCGGACGGACAGCTAGTAAACTATGTCACGAGACGATTTCATACCTCGTCCAAAATCCGCATACAGCAACAGTTTACAGCAAATATATAATGGATGGCCCGCTATATCGACAGACGTTTCAATGACAAACTATGTAAATGCATGCATTTTCGATACGTTATTGTAGCCAGCTGACATTATAAACGCTTTTTAAAGGAAAGGAAGGTGTCCTTATTAACGAGACATTGCTGTGGATGAAGTTCAGCCCCCCCCCCCGCTCCTCCCCTTTGCGAACCCATCTGTATACCAGTAATCAGACTTGCACGGTAGTCATTACAATCAATCAAATTACTTGTAATCTATTACTTTTAGGAGTAATTTGTAATTATTCGATTACACTTTGTTAGCAAGTAATTGCACAGAGTAGTCTGATTGCTCTTGGTTGCTTTCAAATTACTTCTAACCGTTGCTATTATTTCAACTCCCCTTTCTAATGGCGCACATTGTTTGTATAGCGGAACGCAAGTTCGTCTGCTTCTTCTTTTGCGGGGTTCTGGTGACGTCAGAAGGACGCCGAGCTCTGATTGGCTCTGATTGAAAGGATAGTGGGTAGACCTCAAGGCAGCTTGCATTGAGGTCTACCCACTATCCTTCGATCAGAGCCAATCAGAACTCGGCGTCGTTCTGACGTCACCGCAACCCTGTGCAAGAAGCAGACGAACTTGCTCTCCGCCTAGGTTTCCTACCAAGGAACTGTCGCACCAAGTCTCCGACAGGACGATGATTTAGCAAAATTGGTGGAATGAAAAGGTAAGTAGTTTATAATTTTGTTGATTCTAATCCAGCGATGGAAAGTACGAAATACCCGTTGTCAGACCGGAAGAAAAATCTGTCGTTTTGAAAATCTGAAGCAATGCGGAGAGCAAGTCGTCTGCTTCTTGCGCAGGAGTTGCGGTGACGTCAGAACGACGCCGAGCTCTGATTGGCTTTGATTGAAAGGAGTAGTGGGTAGACCTCAATGCACAAGTGCCTTGAGGTCTACCCACTATTTGTTTGTTGCATGAGCCAATAAGAGCTCGGCGTTCTGACATCATCGCAACCCCTGTGCAAGTAGCAGACGAACTTGCGCTCAGCATTGGAGCGAAAGTAGCGGTTACTTCTTAAAGTAAAGACAAATTACTTTTCTTCTGGAGTAATCAAGTAAACCAATCGAATACGTTTTAAGCAAGAGTAATTGTAATTGCAATCGATTTTTTTTAGTAATGTGTACAAAACTGCCAGTAATGTAGTTTGTACACTGCCGTTCTCTCAAAAGATATAGCCGCGTATGGGCAACAAAAACAACGTCTCCGACAAAACAAACACAAAAAAAAACGACGAAAAAGGAACACTTTGATGAATACGTGCGCTACGAAATGAAACAGCTATTCTTCGTTCAACCTTGCTATGAACCGCAGGCGGCGCTACGAGCAATCGAAGGAGCCGATTCATTGCCGCACGAGTGTCACGTGGCGTTCGGAAGGGTGCGCAACGACTCGCGGGGCACTTACGATCACGTGATAAGTTTGCAGCACTTCGATTGGTTGGCACGGCTCGTGGCGTCCGCTGCAGTCCATCGAAAGTTGTGAAGCAGATGTAGCGTGTGGTGCGCTCGGTTGATCAGTCGCGAAGTCGTTCGCTGGCAACAGACGTAAAAAGAGAAGCGCGCAAAGGAGGGAGGGCGTTTGACGTTGAACGAGAAGAAGTGGAAAGAGGGGGTCCGAGTAGCCGATTGTGAATTTTGACGTGTTCAGTCATCCGGAACCAAATCAAAATAAAGTTATGGCTGTCATTGTCGTTTTCTTAGTCAGATTTGTTTATTTGCTTCGCAGATCCGATTTCTTTGTTTGGTGGCGCTGGTCCTCCGCTTGCTCGAGTTGGTGGGGGGCGTTTCCACCTTGTCGTCGGGTCCGTGTCGCCGCTTTATAGAACACCCCGTTTACAAGAACACGGAAAGGTACGCAGTGTTTGGTTCCATGTGGGTGTGTGTGGACATGTCCGGTGCGTACGCACCATTGCCGTTTTGAAGTCTCCGTTTGATTTGTTTGACTGCGTACGTGTGTGTTTCCGACAGTCCCCGCTATGGTGGCGCTGCTGTCTGCAGGGCGCATGCGCAAACGCTTCACTTCACGTGAATCTGGTTTCAGCGCACGCGTAGTGCATTATACCTGGTGTGGGTCAGCGCAAACTTGTTTGTATGAGGACACTTTGGCCTATAGAGCATTGCGCCGTTTTGAAGTCTCTGTCTGTTTGTGTGGCTGGGTACGTGTACGTCTAAGTTTTCCGATGGCACATATATACAGGGTGTTTCACGAAAGGTGGACAAATTCGATATTGCGAAAACTACGCGTCGCACCAAAAAAAGGCTTGTGTCGTTTTGGTCCTGGGCCAGGGGCCTATTTAGGAAAATGATCAAAGTCCGAGATAATTATATTGTTAATTATTTTTGCGTAATTAACTTTTTTAATATTGGGTTTAAGGGCATGGTTTCAATTAGAAAATTGCTCAGCATCATCGAAAAACACTAAATCAACAAATTGCAGAACGATAGAAGGCACGCGAAGCTTTTTACGGCCTTCTGAAAAACCGTACAAATTCGACGGGTTTTTAAGTTTCGGTTTGTTATCGGAGCGCATCTCAGCCCCGGCGGCACCGCGCCCCGTGGAGAGATAGTGCAACCAGACTGTGCTGCGTCGCGCGATGACAGCGCAGCAGAGGTTGGTTGCGCTATCTCTCCACGGGGCGCGGTGCTGCCAGGGCCGAGATGCGCTCCGATAACAAACCGAAACTTAAAACCCGTCGAATTTGTACGGTTTTTCAGAAAGCCGTAAATGCTGCGCGTGCCTCTCGTTCTGCAATTTGTTGATTTAGTGTTTTTCGATCATGCTGAGCAATTTTCTAATTGAAAACCATGCCCTTAAACAATATTAAAAAGTTAATTACAAAAATAATTAATAATATAATTATCTCGGACTTTGGTCATTTTCCCTAAATAGGCCCCGTTTGGACCCAGAGACAACGACGCAAGCCGGTCTACGGTGTCGTGCGACGCCCTGTATTTATATACGTATATATATATGTATATATATGTATACACATATATATATATATATATATATATATATATATATATATATATATATATATATAGAGAGAGAGAGAGAGAGAGAGAGATATATGGACGTGTGCGTATATAGATCGACTTGTGTCGTTGTGTATTTTAGTTTTGAGTTCCGGCTCGTACGTGGGAAGGTTCCTGTCTCGACGCACTTTTCTTATCCATTGAGTGGGCATGCCAGACGAATTTTCTTTGTTTTCCCAGAGACACTCCAGTCCAAAGGCTTTTTTAGTTTTGTTCGGCCAAGTAGTTTGAAGGAGCTCTCTGGCAATTTTCAGCAAAAATACCGAGACATCACATATTTTCAATCCTACTTTTTTCCCCTCGGGTACGGAACTGTAGTGGTGCCTTAGAAGTCACTGAAGAGACTGAAAATAGTTCCTTGGTGCTTGCTGTTCTCCCGTGCACTGACGGTGCGAACGAGAGATGAATGAAAAAGGCTATAGATGCAGGGAGCGCGTGCGAAATGTCCGTGACTGTGCTTCTAAAATCGGGCATCCAGGAATAAAATGAAAGAGTGCTGACTTCTTGAGACCGTTTTCACAAGCAAAACAAGATAATTCAGGCTTGAAGTTGCGAAGAGGTTTATCAGAAGGGTCCAAATAGTCACCCAAAAAGTATCCGGTTACAACATAAAGTATTTTTATTAGATCACTACATAATTATTGGACCATCGTTATATTTGAAGCATCACTGCAATTTGTGTAGTTAAATGTTAAAACGTAAAATAAAATATGGGAAATTAAATTAATCTTAAAATCCTCAAAAATAAGCAATTTACAGGTAATAAACAGAAATAAATTTAAACGATAATGCTAACGTCGTAGGTTTTCTGGATAAAACCAAATATTTCCAAGCTTTCCCATAATATAAGTACATTTTTCTTCTAATTATAACTACTTCATTTTATTTTATTTCGTTTCATTTTAAGGACCTCTTTATTATCGATGAAAAAGAATATGAAAAATCAACTTTGTTTTGTGAACTTGAAAATGACATTTTAGATTTATCCGGGTTGATGGTCATGAGCCATGAATATTACCAAGTTGTTAATGCTTCTAGATCTTTGTAGCAAGGTATATGCAGTCATCAATGAAAGAAATACTTCTATAGAGCACAAGGTCGTCAGCATGTAATCGGACTGTAGAGGATAATGAAGGGGCTATATCATTTATATAAATTCGGAAAAGTAGCGGACCTAGAACAGAACCCCTAAGGACGCCAGAGTTGACATTCAGAGGAGGGAAGTGGCATTATGGACGATCGCAGATTGAGCACGATCTGACAGGAAAGCTTGAATCCAGGAGAAAACGTTATTGTTGGCGTTTAGATATGCGAGTTTGTATATTAATCTGTTATGGGGGACTCAGTCGAAGGCTTTTTGAAAAGTCTATGAAGATTGCGTCTGTTTGTTTAGAAGAATGCAGATTGGTGTGTAGATGATTGTATAGAAAATAATAATTGTATATAAAGCAATACTTGTATAGAAAACGTTTTTTATCAGAGAGAAAATAACTTAACTGTAACAAAACATATGGTTATCGTAATTAGTGAAATGCTGTCTCATACGATGAGAGAATTGCGTTCTTTATAACCAGCTTTCTATCTCGTGTGCGTATAGAACTTCCTCTGCATGTTCTAATCCTGGAGTTTCATTCAACAAAACTTAAAAAAAGGTGTCGGAGAACCGGCTGGTTGTTTAAATACAATAAAATAATCAGTGATTACTCTATTCACTCTAATTTACCTCAGTTAATTTAATAATACCTCCTCGAAAAGGTGTAAATTGACTCAACTCAAATATTAAAAAAGTGATGCGCTAAATAATTAGTTACTATAAAATCGTTAGTAATTCATAGAATGAGAGATTGGCACGGGTGTTTTTACAAACCGGCTGCTCTGTGGTAGAACTATACAGAGAGGCAAAGTAAGGCATAATCACGAGCAAAAAAAAAAAACAATAGTGTGATTATTGTGAAACTTATGCGATAAAGATACGAACTACTTTAAAACACATAAAACAAACAAAAACAAACAAACAAAAAGCTCGAAGAGATTGCGAAAGCACCGCACGACTGAGTCAGACTCAGATGACTTGGGAGCTCAGTATTTTGTCGTCTGGAATCATCAGGCATCTTGAGATTACAAAATGGTCGAGACATCTAAACGACATTATACATTCATCTTTTCCACCTCAGTAGGGACGGATGCCCGAAGGTTTGATGACACAATAGAGGAACGTAATCGTCCGAAATAATCCCGATTTTCTTTTTTTTTTTTTCTTACGTGAAGTCAAGGCATTATCGAATAAACTGGACCTGGTATTAAGCCAAGAAGTTGCCCACATTCTAAGCACTTGGAAAAAGAGGCCACCAAATGGCGTTGGTGAAGTAGGTACCAGGTTGTGTGCCTATAGATTTGCTAGTATTTTCAACAGCTCCATCAAGTACGTCACGTGGTTTAGTTAGTGGTCGCGTTTGCATTGCAAACTGCGACGAAGAGGCGAAAGCGTCGATAGCCTGCTGGCGTCTCCAAGCTTAGTTCAACCTTTCCGCTTCGCCGTCCTTCACACTGCCCGGCAACGTGATCATGCGCACGAGCAACCAACTTGCGTTGGAGACGTCTGCCCTTGAAGTGCAAACACTCTTTATGGTTTTAGTTATTCCCATACTACCAGGACCTGCGCCAGGAATACTCAAGTATTGCGGCTTACGAAGTAATCGCGAAGAAAATGAAGACGTCTCCAAAGCCTTCACAAGCGTGACCGTATCGCAAAGTTTGCACAGCGTTGTGACGGATGTTGACGCCGAAGACGCATAGTGGCTGAAATGCGTTAGCGCCAACGTTGGTGCTTTATGTTTTGTTCAGTTTTTCCTCATAGGAGGTTGTGACGGAAGACGAACTGTACCACGTAAGTCTGAATTCCGACGAAGCATGTACCACCACGCTAGTAATTTTTTGAAGGCTTACAATTCTTAAGTTATAAAATAAAATAAATTCGATCGCTTGTTGGGCAATACACGCGCACATGTATACTAAAAGCAGTCTTGTACACGTTACTAAAAAAAGTGATCGATTACAATTACTATTACTCTTGACTGAAAAGTATTCGATTAGATTAGCTTAATTACTCGACAGCAAAAGTAATTGGACATTACTTTAAGAAGTCACCGTTACTTTTCCGATTACTTTATTGTGTAAAGACTTGCCTCTTTAGCGCTTATAACGATGAACTACTTCCAACCTCAAAACTTTGCTTGTCACAAAAACCACCTAGGGAAATGGGGAATCTTGACGTGTTTTTGAAATGGCTTTGTTATATTTTGCATCCGCTTTAGACATTCTTCGGCTCTGGTTCTCCTATGAGCTGCGAGTTGGATTGTTTTTGTATTATTTCTTGTGTGTGTGTGCGTGAGGGGCTAGTTTGAACGAAGTACTTACAAAGCTACATTCTGCTCCCTCAAACTTCGCCCTGAATGGCCTTTGTCAGGCACTGGGGCTTCCCTGGAACTTCCCAATCCCAGTCCCAGCTCGAGAAAAAAAAACGGACATTCCACAAAAACTATACATACAAGGGGTTCACCTCGTTACCTACAGATCTGCAAAAATCTTTCTTTTTCCTGTTCGAAAAAAGAAGCAAATTTTATTTTTGTCATTTCAGAAAAAAAAGGTGTGTGCGGGGGGGGGGGGGGGGGGGGGGGGGGGGGCGTGGAAAAATAGTAATGGTCAGAAGTAATTTTTAGTACTTCAAAAAGTAATCAGATTACTCTTGTGATCACTGCCTAAAAAAGTAATCAACTGATTACAAAATTACTGAAAAAAGTAATCGATTACAAGTAATTTGGTTACTTGTAATGCGTACGGTACAAGTCTGACTAAAAGTAAAAATAAAAGGAACAACAGGCACCGGCTGGCTTCACTGGGATACAGAGCTCAGGAATTATGTTAACAGTTTCTTACTGTGACAAACCCGTACAAACAAAAATATGTCCAGGAAGTGATCGTGGCGTCTTGCTATGCGACGCTACCCTAATTTGTAGGAGACGGGTCCTTTTTCTTTATTCCAATAATTTGGTTAACGATGTTACGTGTAGTGCATACATAAAAGCCGATAATAGATTTTAAGGTACCAGGTGCAGCATGACAAAGATACTCAGACATATTTACGCTCAAGCAACACCATTAGAAGGCCGTAGTGCTGAATTAGGACGTGTTGGCTCAAACTAATTGAACTGCCGAAGCCTTTCTATGCAGAGCGCAAGTTCGTCTGTGCTTCTTTTGCCAGGGGTAGTGGTGACGTCAGAACGCCGAGCTCTGATTGGCCCTGGTTGAAGGATTGTGGGTAAACCTCAAAGCGAGCTGCCTTGAGGTATACCCACTATTCTTCAATCACAGCCAATCAGAGCTCGCATCTCACTGACGTCACGACAACCCCTGAGCAAAGAACAGACGAACTGCGCTAGCATGGCATTTCATTGTCTCAGTTGGTTGAGAGCTAGGCTTTGGCGCGCAGCGTGCACTCGGCTCATGATTGGTTAGTCGGGCGCAGGAACGCAGTGACGTCACGCGTTCCCCAATTGTGGTTGGTTTAGCAAAACGCGTGAGTCGAACTACAACGGTCAACTTCGGTCCGTATACGCTGTATAGGGGTGCGGCGTCTTCGCGACACGCCGTAAAAAACGCGGAGGCTTGCAGATATGCGTGGCTTCCAGCTGCTGCGTGACCATCGCTACGCCCACCGAGCGTGTGCGCTACATCTGCGACAGTCAGAAAAGAGACTTGGAAAAGTAGTTTATGTCGCCATTTCTCGCCCGTTGCGGGAAAAGATCGCGTACGTACGTGTCACACTTTCTTTTTCCTCTGTGGCGCAAGCAGAGGTCGACCTGTTTTAAAAAGGCGCTATTCTTTGGACGAGCTCGGTGTGCGCGCTGGCAGGTACAATAAAGAAATTTATTGCAACGAGTTGCTTTTGAAAACATTTTTATAGCCATTTTATTTTGCTTTCGCAGAGGTAACCACGCAGGTAATCCTACCGGGACCTCTAAGAAATTTGGAGTGCCTACATTCTCGCAAAGCACTTAAAAGAGACGAAGCCTGCAATGCGGCTGGGCGAATAGAAAGGTTGGAAACAACTTTAGACCGAAAGAAACTGTCTGCACGGCTACACTAAGTGTGACTTAAGCATGCAAAAACAATGGGGGGGGTGTGCATGTTTATGCAGCCTAAGTCTGCTTCAACGTGGCTACTTGACTCCCAGCTGTAGATGAGAAATTTAGCGCAGTGCGGTACAACCGCTACAGCTCTGGGGTGCTTTACAAGGCGTCACGCAGTAGTGATAAACGATTCTCATCCAGATCGAAACGGGCTGGGGCGAATCGAACCCAGGATCTCTGGGACTTAAGCTCACAAAGAATCATGCTGAGTGTTAGCGCAAATCTTGTACAGGCTAATACTTGAAAAAATAATCAATTACAATTACTATTACCCTTGTATTTTGTTAGATTACTCCATTACTTTAGATAAAAGCAGTTGGCCGTTATACTTAAAAAAGTAACGGTTAATTTTCTGAATACTTCAGATTGTCGAAACGATAAGGTTTTCCGCCGGTTTTAAAACTTGGTCTTTCGTACTGCCCATGATTGGATTAAAATCACAAAAATTAGAAACTACAGCATGTAAACTAACACTCCATAGGCAGTTTAGACAGCTCGTAAAATTGATTTCTCAACGTATCACGCGGCAATTCACTACAAAGGTGCTAGCAGGTAGTAAAAGTTTACAGTAAAAAAAAATGAAAAAACTAGGCTTCCCTCGTTAAAGAAAAAAGAAAAAACCTGTTCTGAGCAATCTACGCCGCCACTTCGCAGACGATGCGCGCATAGAGAGAAGTGCTGCCGAGAGATGGCGTACGCCGCGTCCAGAGAGTTCCGGCCCATTCGGGTCGATAGCAGACGACGTCGCAAAAGAACCCGAATCGGCCGGTGCTCTATGGTCGCGGCGTACGCCGTCTGCTAGCAGCACTTCTCTCTACGCGTGCGGCGTCTGCGAAGTATAGCGTAGATTGCAGGAGACAGTCTTCTTTTCTCTCTTTTGAACGAGAGAAGTTTATTCTTTGATTTTTTTCGCTGTAAACTACCACCACCTGCTTGCACCTCTGTAGCAAATTACGCGATACGTTGAGAAACCGTTTTGGCAAGACCCCCTAAACTGTCTTAGAACCGTTAAAGCCGGGGTCACACTGCTTCATACATCACACAAAAGACGGTGTGCGAGACACGAGTCACCACATGTTTCGAGTACCGCGTTCAAAGTTCTCTTGCTTGAACTGATTGCCTCGCAGCATCCGAAGCACGAATCTCGCGGTGACTCGCGTTCCAATTTGCATGCAGACTGTCTTTTGTATGATGTATAAGCAGGGAGTAACCCAGGTTCTAGTTTACATGCTGTATACTTGTCCTCTTGATCCCGCCACTTTTGGTAAACCATCCTCCTCTCAGAACCTGGTTAGAATATTCCTCGGTAGAAGACTTGTAGAAACACAGGGCGCCATTAAAAAGGCGAGGGAAAAACAGTAACGGTTACAAATAATCATGGTACTTCCAAAAGTAAAGTCAGATTACTCTCGTGATTACTTCCTCACAAATGTCTTCAAATTATTAGAAAATTACTCAAAAAGTGAAAACCGTTTACAACTCCCTGTAACGCCGAATTAGAGCGCAGCTCTTGAGGAGGAGGATGGAAGGGTACTGAGGGGAGGGGTATACCCCGCCTCCTCCTCCTCACATCGCCATCCTGCCTCATCTGTTCCTCCTCATCCCTCCTCCTTCTCTCTTCCCCCTCCTCCTTTTTTTTCACTAATTAAAAAGTTAATTAACAAATTTTAATTAATTAGCCGACTATCGCAAAGATTAGCCACCCACATAATGTCCCCCGGGCGTATAACTCACTCGCACAAACCGCATAACTTTCATGTCTTTTTTTTTTAAATCTGTAAGAATGAAAAAAAACTATACATATATATATATATCTTTGATTCATTTGATTAAGTACGGTTCATTCATCTGCATATGTTCGTTTATATATATATATATATATATATATATATATATATATATATATATATATATATATATATATATATGGGCGGTTTCATTTGGATTCAGGCAACGAGTGGCAGTCGTATTTTTTATTTTGCTTCAAATTTTTATATTTTGTGGAGCATGTTCCTAGAAGAACAATCCTTTTTATTTTCATGTCCTGACATGATTAGTTCCTGAGAAAAAAATCTCAAAGAAGCGGGAAAGAACTACGAGGTTTTGACGATTGTCGTGTGTGGCGTTTTTGAATCACTCTCAATCTCAAAGTATTCAAAAGAGAACGTCTATATTTTTTTAGTGTGATATATAGGCATGTAGGTAAGCCGACATTATAACTTCTATTTAGTATTCGTCGTTCCAATTTTTGTAAAAATCCCCAAACATGCCTCCGCGAACAACTGTGACCTAAAATGGGGATTTTATTTTGAGTCGACTATGTTTAGTATCGCTTTTAAAATATTACCACGTGTAAAACCCTTCATTGCCTTCCAAATTAAGCAAAGTTTGTGTTTTTATCATGTACGAGTACTGAGAAATAAATTATGAAACAGAGAGGGTTTTCACGTTTTGTTCAACTTCAGCACGCTGTATAAAAAAAAACCCATTTTTAATTTTTTTATTTTTCTCGCGTTGCGTTCTCTTCACACCCTTCTTTTAGCCAGAATACATTCCGTTAATAGTATTTGCCTTGGTTTTGAGTTTCAAGCCTCTAAAAATGCTAAAAAAGAGCAAATGCCGATGGTGGGATTTGACGATTTTCGTGTGTGGCGTTTTTGAACCACTCTCAATGTCAAAGTTTTCAAAAGAAAGTTTCGATATTTTTTATTGTGATATATATGCAAGTCAGTAAAACGACATTCCATCTACTATTTATTATTCGTCGATCCAATTTTTGTAAAAATCCCCAAACATGCCTCCGCGAACAACTGTGACCTAAACTGCGGATTTTTTTGTTAGTCGACCATGTTTAGTTTTGTTTTTAAAATAATACCACGTGTAGAACCTTTCATTGCCTTTCATATTATGTAAAGTTTGTGTCTTAATCACGTACGAGTACTGAGAAATAAATTATGAAACAGAGGAGGTTTTCACTTTTCGTTCAATTTCAGCACGCTGTAAAACAAAAGTAAAAAAAAATCTTTTTTAATTTTTTTTTGCGTTGCGTTTTTTACACTTTTCTTTTAGCCAGAATACATTCTGTTAGAGTTATATGCACTAGTTTTGAGTTTTAAGCCTCTAAATGTGCTAAAAAAGAGCAAATGCCGATGGTGGGTTTATGGGTTATAGCTGTATATTTTATTCTTTATTATAATAATCTAAGGGACGTTGAATAAATACTCATATAAAAAACATGAATGTCGTTAGGCGTATAATATCAAGTTTGCAATTCCAAACGTCTAAACACTATGAAATCGCAACTGCCGGGAGCGGGTTTTCAGACAATTTCTTCCGGTGCCATGATTGGAGGGGCCTCAAGCCTAAACCCTATGCGCTACATAATCTATACTACGTTAGAAATATCAAAGTATAATATTTGAAAACATTAGAGTAAAATAGGCTCTCTATTGGAAACCTAGATTTTTAAATGCGAAATTTTATATTTTTAATGCTAAATTCATGTTGATAACAGAACCAAATCAATTTTCAGCATATTTAAAGGCTTAAAACTCAAAACCAGTGCATATACCTCTAACGGAATGTATTCTGGGTAAAATAAGGGTGTAAAAAAAACACAAAGCAAAAAACAAAAGAAAAATATTAAAAATGTTTTTTTATACAGTGTGCTAAATTGAACGAAAAGTGAAAACCTCCTCTGCTTCATAATTTATTTCTCAGTACTCGTACGCGATTAAGACACAAACTTTACATAATAGGAAAGGCAATGAAAGGTTCTACACGTGGTATTATTTTAAAAACAAGACTAAACATAGCCGACTAACAAAAAAATCCGCAGTTTAGGTCACAGTTGTTCGCGGAGGCATGTTTGGGGATTTTTACAAAGATTGGATCAACGAATAATAAATAGTAGATAAAATGTCGTTTTAATGACTTGCATATATATCACAATAAAAAAATATCGAAACTCTCTTTTGAAAACTTTGACATTGAGAGTGGTTCAAAAACGCCACACACGAATATCGTCAAATCCCACCATCGGCATTTGCTCTTTTTTAGCACTTTTAGAGGCTTGGAACTCAAAACCAAGGCAAATACTATTAACGGAATGTGTTCTGGATAAAAGAAGGGTGTGAAGAGAACGCAACGCGAGAAATCGAAAAAAATTAAAAATGTTTTTTTTTATACAGCGTGCTGAACTTGAACAAAAAGTGAAAACCCTCTCTGTTTCATTATTTATTACTCAATACTCGTACATGATAAAAACACAAACTTTGCTTAATTTGGAAGGCAATGAAGGGTTCTACACGTGGTAATATTTTAAAAGCGATACTAAACATAGTCGACTCAAAATAAAATCCTCATTTTAGGTCACAGTTGTTCACGGAGGCATGTTTGGGGATTTTTACAAAAATTGGAGCGACGAATAATAAATATCAGTTATAATGTCGGCTTACCTACATGCCTATATATCACACTAAAAAAATATAGACGTTCTCTTTTGAATACTTTGAGATTGAGAGTGATTCAAAAACGCCACACACGACAATCTTCAAAACCTCGTAGTTCTTTCCCGCTTCTTTGAGATTTTTTTTCTCAGGAACTAATCATGTCAGGACATTATAATAAAAAGGATTGTTCTTCTTGGAACATTCTCCACAAATTATAAAAATTTGAAGCAAAATAAAAAATACGACTGCCACTCGTTGCCTGAATCCAAATGAAACCGCCCATATATATATATATATGGTTAAGACACGCAAACGGCTTCAACAAGAAGAAAGTATCTTATTCATGAAGCCTCGCGGGCACCCCTTCATCACGGGAGGGACCACTGCCCCGCGCTTTGGGTGCCCTGAGCACCTTGGTTGCGGCGTCGCACTGCGCATGCCCATTGCGACGCTTCAAGGTTTTTGAGGGAAGGGTTCCCCAGTGGTTGGCACCCCCTGTTCTAGAACTCCCTATGGGTTTACCCAACGCTGTGGGCGAGTGTTGAACGGCATTTGCATGAGTATCTCGCATTGTTCCGTACGGGAACATTTTTAATCCTAATTTTATTGCGCTGGAACTTGAGCGACCTTCGGCGTACGAAAGGCCTGTTTATTTTGTACATGAACCAACCCTAGTCTAGGGAATTTAAAAAGGTGCCACTTCAATAATAAAAAAGGAATAACCGAGTACCCGGAAACAATAACTGTTAGCCTGCGGCAGTTACAGGATCACCGAATTGCAGTTTGTAAACGAAAAAGGAGACAAACAAAGAAGTGTAGATATTTTCTAATGTCAACTTCTCATTGTAAGAAACTGTAACTGAAACCTAAGTTAAAAAATAAAGCCTCTGCCGGAACCAATCTCTTATTAACAACTATGAGATTAAAGGCGGCTTCACTAAATTTCTTCGTTAAAACGATTAATATTTCCCTCCAAAAGGCGCCTCTGTGTGGCGAACCGAGTTGCTTTCGCTCGATGAGCTGACCTCCAGACAGTGTTGCAGTGGAACGGCGTTCCAGGAACGGCGTTCCTGGAATGCGTTCTATTTAGGGGAACGAAGGAACCCCGCCGTTCCATCTTGCATCGGTGGAACTGGAACGGGAACTCGTTACCTTTTTACGAAAACACACACAAAAAAAGAAACGGCGTTCCATTTTTTTAGAGAGGTAATTTGTATTTTATTTCTAAGAGGGAAACTCTAAAAAGTGTAAAAACAATAACTTTACGAAGAGTAGGGATCTTGTTAACATTATTTTGTTAGTTATTTTAGGATTTATTTTATGGGGTCCTCGCTTGGGAACAGCTCAGCCGCATGCGAGTTGGTGGACATTGATTCTTTTTTTAAATGCCCGATACTGCGGGGGAAAAACAAAAAAACTTGTAGTCGAAGGGAGAGACACAGAGAGAGGGACGTCTCAAACTCAGCTACTTTCTTTGCTTCCACGAGTCCTCATACACCCAGAAATCTAAGGCTGACTACCGCCATCACTTTACTTCCACAAAGAGACCTACAGTTACAACAAGAGCAGGTTAACAGATATCGGACGCACCCTTGTAGATCAAACATTGGTCACTTAAGAGATACACAAAAGCTGACCTTTATTCCCCCCCTACCCTCCCCCCCTCTCTCCCCCCTAGACTTGAACAACGATTCTGACCTTCACGAAGAAGGACTGGTAGTTTTCAAGACTGACCTGAAAAGCCCCACCCTCTTCTCCACTTGCTCGTCTTGCTGACAGCAACATCGAGAAGCAACTGTTAAAACAAGAGACCTAGTTAGATTGAAACGTGTGGGGTTGTTTAAAACGTGCGTACAATGTGGAGTAATCCTTTAATAAAGAATAATAAAGTTCCTTCTTCCCGGCTCACACAACATTAGGCTCGTGTGAATCGCACAACACAAACAGAAATATGGTAAAACGCCTGAGATTTTTAGGGTGAATATGTCAACAAATGGAACCTTCCTTCCGGTGGTTTTCTTCTCCTGTTGTCCTTCCATCACGGCATTCAAATTTTTACGCTGCCGTTTGATGGGATATATACTGTATATATATCCCATCAAAAGTAGTATACGTTCAAAGTAACGTATATGCAACGATATGATCCATTTTTAAACGGTAACGGGAATGAGTTTCTTTTCTCGCCAGTGGAACTTGCAACAGGAACGCGTTCCAAAAATCAGATGGAACAAGCGAACGAGCTTTTGTTCCACTTTTTGAGGAACGTGTACAACAGTGCCTCCAGCTTAAAAGGAGTCTACGGCTCACCTTTGGTTATAGGCCATCAGTTTCTTCATCGCGAATATAGTATAATGAGCGAGTCGAATCTAATTGCTCTCGTACAATCCTAGTTCATATTTCTGCAAGTGGTCAGTATTTCACAGAACTGTTTCCCCCGTCCCTTGACACCATCTCGTCATACTGTGCGTTTCATGGTACCCCGCATAGATGGTGGTGTCTGCTCTGTTTCATGGGCGCCGCCATATTTGTTTATGCTGACGCCATGACACAGTAAGGGGGGCTGCGCTTTCTGCAAGACTCCGTTTTGGTTTTGATTTTGGAAACCTTCGCACCTATCGTAGTGCAAGAACATCAGAAATGCATAGTCACGAAGCTCTAAGAACAACACCGATTCCAAGAGTGCTGTAAAAAGCGAAAAAAATTAGTTTTATGCGCAGCCCTTCTCTTCTCAAGAGCTCTGCTTTTGAGGTTACTTATTTCCCATTTTTACCGCCGAGGTCTAGGATTTCGGTCACTAGTCCCATCAGACGATAGCTTGCGCCACCTAGCCTAACCGCCGTCAACAAATGTTGGCAACACCTGTTGCGAGCAAACTCAGGCGGAACTTGAAAATAAATTCCGTATAAATCATTGTAAATAAAAATAAAAAAACACGGCATTCCATTATCCGTATACGCACCTGTAGGATGCGCCTCTCAATCATGATCAAACATTCCCTGAGAAAGAAATAATTAAACATTTATATAAGTACCACATGAAAGCCTAGACAAGAGTGACAATCGCTGCAAAAGTAGAGCTACGTGTAATAAATCATAGAACAACGAACGAAACATCGCGAGATGACTCACCATCAGCGTATCCTGGACGTATAGAATGGGCGCCCATTTAGTCGCGTAAAACATCCGCGTGACATTTCCGCCGACTCGTGTACCTCGTAACACCTTACGATGGCCCGCAGGGGATGCTCCGAGCCAATCCCATCCAATCCAGCGCGGTGGAGATGTCACGTGACAACGCACGCCGCACACCGCTGAGCCACGGTCACGTGACGCTCACACGTCGTCCGATTGGCTGGAATGGCTCGTAGCGTTCGCTGCGGTTCATCGTGAGCTGAAACGGAGGGTAGCGGTTGCGTGTCCGTCGGTTTGGGGGAGTCGAACCGGGGACCCAGCGAAGCGGAGCGATCTCTGACAATGGAGTCAACCCGGGACGCTGACCAAACTATCACGCCTCCTTGTCGACATTTAAAAAAAAAAAAAACACGCATGGAAAAAAAACTGCTGAAATTTTTAAAGCAGAAATGGAACGCGGATCACGGAACAACGATTTAATGGAAAAAGAGTAGAGGCAGTACCGTTTAGGATACGCAGCTGCGAAAAGTTGTTTTCTGTGGAAACAAAAGGTTTTTTTTTGACGAATAGAGTTCGCGCCGGATAAACTCGGGAGAGGAGGATGCTTGCTTCGTGAGTACTAAAGGTGTCTTCGGAAGACGAGACATTAAAATGAATCATGATGGGGATCCGCGACTATGAAACCACGAAGGACCGAAGAAGAGGCGCAACATAAAGGTGTTGGGGACTGTGTTTGTGTGACTACGATTGCACGCGGTGGCAGACCTCTCCAGTTACACGGTCATCTCGATCACGACGGCGCGCAGCCACTCTTTTTACTCAGGGTGTGTTGGCGAATGTGGCCAAAGTGTCGTGTTCAATGTTTTCTTCTTCTACTGCTCCCCCCCCCCCGACATCTTCATGCCCCAGTTCCTCGTACATGAACAAAGTTGTCACTCAAGAGTATACCTTGGCGTAGCTATTCGTTCCTTCTATCTTTCTGTTTGCTTGAAAAAAAACCAAAAACTCTTAATTTTATTTTTTAGTGCAAAAACCTCTTCAAGACATCCTTGTTATCAGGGGTACACAGGAAAGACTGTCATTCCCGCACTTTACTGGAGAACGTGAGTGAATTTTAATGACGAAAAACTAAGCTTTATTTCCCGCGGATCTACCTAAGATATATATAGCATAGATGGAATGAGACATAAAAGTAAAGAGTTAATAACTCGGCACCAATACGTATGAGCACGTAGAAGAAAGAAGAAACAACATTTGCCAAGGGTATGGTTATCATCTGTTCTTATTAAATTTGACTTTGACTGTAACTTATCTCACCTTAAGATATATAAACTAAAACGACAGCAGGCACGAGCTCACAGCTTCCATCACTGCCCTTAGAGTGCGCCTCACGCAGCGATTGAGGTGCTTTTTAACACAAACTATTAGTTTCTATCCACAGCCTTTGCTGCGGCCACGTGACCATGATATAGACCACAATTACTGTCAGCGTAATTCACGCAGTTATCTGTACATAATGTTTTTGCGTTGTTATTTTCGAGCTTAAAATAAAAAGAAAGGAAGCGCGGCGTGCATAATAAAGGATTCGTGCGAGACGTACGTAGTTATCAAGAATAAATTGTATATCATATAAGATATGATTGTTAGCTGCCATTGACGTTGATGTTCAGCAGGCATAGTAACAGTAAGCTTCTTCTACGAGAGTCATGACACCATTGAAGGTGACTTTGACAAATGATAACTCACTTTTCCTGCATCCCACGTAGTCTCCATAATAATATCTCCCGTTCTAAAGATTACAGACAAGCACTTTCAAATAATGAAAAGAGTGACGTTCGGTTTCATCTTAGAAATGTTGTATATGCTGATCGACGTTTCGTATGTTTAGAGTGCCCATACTGTCAAAAACAAAATACTATAAATTTGACCTTAAAGGGACATGAAACGATTTTCAAACCGAATTTCATCCACCGCATACGTCGTAAAAGTGTGAAACGAAAGCCAAAACAAAAAATAAAGAGCCAAAATTTTTTTTTCGCCATAGACTTTTTAAAAGAATGGCGGACTCTTTTATGTCTTCTTTCCCCCTTCGAAAGCTCTCTTCCTTTTCACTGCGACGCATCCGCGAGTCATTCAAATCCACGTCGCCTATTGGATAGGAGCCAACCTCACCTGCACCGCGATCATAAACAATAAATAGCCGGAGAAATGTTTCTTAAAAAGTTTTTTAAAGAATATTATGATCCACGTTTTGTAGCATAATTAGCGATGTGACTGAAAATTTCCGAATTTTATACTGATCGGAGCCACGCGCCTTCTATCGTGTGGTACATGAAGCAAGGAGGGCGATCGTCGAGGTGGTTGGTGTGGTGAAAGCGCATCGTTCCGCGTAAAGCGCTTTCGTTAAATGATAACCCAGCATGTACTAGAAGGCAAGATCCATCTACTCGTGCAGCGATGTTGCTGGCGGAACCCTCAAGACAGCAGAAGTGCTCGTGCCATCGTGTTTGTTTACTTCGACTACAGCGGTGCTTTTTTAGCATTTGTGTCCTCGAACATTGCCCGGATTTCTGTATTTCGCGCATTTCATGCGTGTGCTCAAGTTCAAGGTATTACGGGTGCGTACTGTATTTAAAGGCGTGTATGAAGGATGCGAATTTTGACGTGTTTTCATCACCCGAGAAACAGTGATTAGTGTTAGCATTCCTGAGCACTCCCGCAACGTCTATGTGATCACGAAATCATATTTCTGCGTTGCTATATCGCTGGCTAAGATTACAGTCGCCTTTTGCAATCGTAAAAAGGGCGTGTGGCGAGATTTGTACTGTCGGTAAAGTCGTGCGTTAAAGTCGTGATCGTCCAAGACAGCATACTGCTATCTTTTCTTTTCTTTTTTCATCCACTCTGCCCTGCGAGCCTATTCTGACAAAATAAAAATTAATAAAGCTTGAGCCCATAGAAAACTGTTGTCCATTTTCTGCTACGCCAGTGAGTGGCAGCACGTCCTCTTCTCTTTTTAAAAGGCACCGCGGAAACAGCTGACGGCGGCGGAGAAGCGGCCGCCGTGCTGACGACCTGTCTGCGCTTGTTGCAGTGGTTGCAGGAGTGTGTACGCGCGGCGCAGAGCGGTTGTTCCGGTCGCTCCGGTCACAGCGGATGCAGTCGTAGCTCACGCTCTCGACGCAAGTGCCCGAACTACAGTTTGTGTAGTACGGAGCTTAAAAAGAAACGGATGCAGTTTCACCGCTTGCCACTCGAGGAACCACGTCCGAAGCACTTGGTGCAGGCTCATCGGGTCTGAGGTCCCAGGTCTAAGGTTATCCGTGTATGCTCGCAACATTCCGTACATTGGAGTCGCCACTCCTTGTCGGATTCCGACGAGGTACTGGAGTCTTCGTCGGAAGACTCGCCGAACTTTCCAACAGGCGTACCGGCGTATGGGGCTATTCCCATGCTGTAGCTGTAAGAGGGAAATATTTAACTGAATGTCGCTCACCTGCGATGTGTCCATGGCTATCGCAATGATGAGAGGCGCCGATTCAGAAAATATGTCGATGGCATCGGCGCCATCAGCGCAGTAAAACCCTGTGGTAAAACCTACCGGCACACCGCCAGATCGACGCTAGCGCTCCAAGGACGTTTAAATAGGGCAGGACCCGGCATGACGTCATACTCAGCGACGCCGGAAGAACAACCCAATCCCAGACTGCCCCGCGCACCGACGCTCTCTCATCAAACTAAATTCAACCATGCTCCCATCGTCTGCTCTCCGCTCGGTCGTTAGGCTTAGGCTACGTCTGCTCCGTGCCTGCGGTCTGCTTCGTCTGCTCGCTGTCGCGGCTGGCTTTCGATTCGATCGGCGCACCAAAGATGTTTCGATGCGAACCCGAATACTCATCACGGCGGAGTGAAACCAACATCTTCTCGAAGCAGAATTTGTACGGCTTTCTCAGCCCGCGATGCCCTTCTCAGCACGACACACACCACAGCGCCTTCTCAGCGTTCGTGCCTACGATCCTTCTCAGCGTTCGTGCCTACGATGACTGACTCGCGATCGCTTTCCAAAGCCGCGCTACGGCTGACTCGTTCGAGACGACGCTCCAGGCGCGGTCGCGCGGTGTCGAGAGCGTCCGCTACACGCCGACTTCCTGGTCCTACTGGTCAGGCAAGTGTTGGGCTCGAAATCTCGCCTGTTCGACACCGATTCAGTCGGTGCGTCGTCTAGAGCGTCTCAACTCTGAGTCACTTACTTTCTGCTGGGCAACCAGGCGTTCGTTTATAATAATCTCATCCAATTCCGACCACTACCGGTTTAAAAGTCTCCCGTTAAGCGCTGTTTCAAATAACAGTGGGTGCCGCCATTACTTTCGGTGCACACAATCGCGTTGCCACGGAAATGCCATGGCAACGAGGGTTGTTTGCACCGAAGTAATGGCGGCGCCCACTCACTAGGCTTCCCATTGGTCAAGAAATGTTCGTCGCGGCTCGTGGCCACGCCTGCTTCCGTTACACTTCGCTCCATGCATTGGGGATAGGGACGCCACCTCCTGCCCATTATAACCTCCTTGCTAGCGCTCCCATTCTCTTACTGCCTAAGAGAACTTCCGGTTCCGGCGCCAGGGCACGTCACCACCACTGGTCACCACCATCAACAATTGCGTCTCGGCTTGTTTTGCGGTGAGTTGGAGAGGAAGAAAAACTCGAAATTGCATTAATGTTTTTGTGTAGAAGTTAACAAACCAGAAGCGAAAACGGATGCCTATTCGGCGTTCAGTGAACACTGAAGGTTTAATGTAAAAGTTATTTGGCAAAAGTAAAAAGGTCATTTCATGGTCCCTTTAATCGTTTCTAAAGTTTATGGCAGAAGTATTTTCCACGTTAAAACAAAATAGGACGTCGGCATATACCGTAAAATTTAAGAAGAGCTTCTCATAAGTCTGAAGACTAACGCTAAGCTCTCGACTGAGCTGTTACTTAAAAATAAAGTTGCTGCGCTACACGTCGACGCGCATGGCAAGCTTCACCACTCCAGTCCATTTGAGTCGCCTCCTTTTCATCAATCGCAGCACGCTCGGGCACTGCGCCCGTCTTCTTTCATTTTTGCAGACATCAAAATCTCCCAACTACAAGTACCAACAACACAAAACGCAAAACCAAAAAGAAAAAGAAAAGACAGGGAGACTACTTCACGCTCTGTCGTGCTCGACGAACGCAGTCCGCCGCACTTCGTAAGAAGAGCAATTTTGTCCGGTCTTCCTTCGGGGGGCCGTACGTTCTATTCCTTTGTTTATTCGAGGTAGTACGTTCCTTGCTTCCTTCTAGTGCGTTCATTTATATCTTTTTTTATCCCTTCAATTTCCTTTGTCCTCTCAAGTAAGCAGACGACTCGAGAAGGAGAAGCCGGCTTGGAAGCCGGCATCAAAGCGACTTTAGCCAAGCCAGGTAGAGAGCACGCCGAGCCGAGTGGAGTCGAGTCAAAGTCAAATCCATTCAAGCCTCCCCCGACCGGCCGTCTGCTTTCTGCGCCGGTTGGTGCCGAATTATTCTTTTTCGCGCTTGTCAAAGTCGCTGGATCCTCCCGTGAGAGAAATGAACTTGTAGCTGCCCGTGAATGAAGCAAACGAGATTTCGCGTGTTTTCTTTGCTTTTTTTTTTCTCTTTTTGCGAGTTTCTTTGTTGTATATCTTTTAATCAATTCCTCCCTCGCTCGGTCGTGCTCGTGTCGAATTTGACCGGAAACTCGACTTGATTCTGTCGAGTCGAGGCAGTCTTTCTCGCGCCCGTCTGACTATAGCAGTTTGGCCTTGTTCGGTGTGAAGGCATGAAAACGCCGGTTGTCACGGGAGTTTTTCAGATGCACTGCGTTTATCGAGCGCGCCCGGCCATTATTTCTTTCGCGATTAACTTTCTTGGACCCGCGCAGTACCCTTCGCGTTTGAAATGGGCCGAAGAAAAAACAGCGTTCGCTTTAAACAACGGATGAAACTAACGCGTGGATGCGCAAGTTTCTATAGAGGTATTAAAAAGAATACGATTGATAGACTGCGCCTTAATGGGCCATATGCAAACTTTCTGCCAGCTATCATCATCGTGACATTCGGAGCCGCCGTAGTGGAGGAGTTTTGCCATCTTCCGTTTGTGGATGAGGAGCATCAGCATTCAACTTGGGTTTTTATGATATTAGGACGATGTATTAGTGCATGTAATAGGTTGTTATTAAGTTTCGGTGCAACGAAGAAAAGAAACAAGGCAGCGAGATTATGGATAATGAATTTTCAGTGAGAAGGTGGCAGACTTGTCATTGAAGCAATTAACGGGGCCATCCGGGTAAGTCAACGGTCTTTATCAAAGTCGCTGCGTGAAGGCTTCGGACTGGACCGGAAGTAGGTGATGATATTTTATATCTACGACTTCCGCTTTGCCAGAACCAATGTTCTTCTGTAGAAGAGGGAATCCCTCAATGTGGCGAACACTTGATAATTGATCATAAGTACGCTATATGGCGCTTCTTTTTTCGTGTGGTTTACTGTGCCTCAATGATAGACCCCTTTCAAAACCCCATCATGCAACACTGGTTGTCGCCATTTTTCGCTGACCGCCAATGTTGCTTGACGGCTGGGTGGCGGCGCAAGCTTCTACCCCTTATAATGGGCAGAGCCGTTAGCATCCATCCATTCGTCCATCCACCCATCCATGGGAAAGGAAGCGTGTGGTTGAATCCGAGCCCTTGCCAAACGTTGACACAACACTCAGCCGAGTTAACGCCGAAAGCTGGGGCAGCCCTCCTGTCGAACACATGCTCAAAGTTCGTGTCCAAACTATGGAAGACTGGGAAAATTTGTGCTGCAGCTACAAGACGGCGTGCATTTTTGAAGAGTGTCTATTGCGCCTTAACATTAATATAATGCTTTGTTAACGTTTTATTGCAGTTTACTAATGTAAATATATCTATTACTGATTGTTCATTCTTTAATGGGAAAAAGATGTTGTGGCAAAACGTTTTGACCAAGTGAGTTTGAAGAGTTTTTTTTTAAGCCTATTTTATTTAGGTTTGCAGCGATGATGTACATTTTATTATGAAATTCCTTTATAATATAACAAGTGCGGAAAAAAACCTCATAAATTAGCTTTGTTTAAAATAGTTGTGAGGTGTCTCATCTGAGCCGTTTCTTTTATAGAAAACCAATCACAGAGTAGTTTATTTTGGTGAGCATATAAAAACATAAAACAAATAAAAACATCAAACAGTAAAATCCAGTTTACGATCTGGAAAAGTCCGGTTGGGCTGAACCACAGCTACCAACCGCAACCTTGTGAAAAACGAAACAAGATAAACAAAACCAAACTGGGAAGAACAAAAACAAAAAACAGCCACCCACGCTCTGCCGGCTAAGAGGGCAGCCGGAAATTGATTGCACCTTCCCACGCCTACAACAATAACAACAACAAGGGCGCGCGCCGAGCGGTATTTCCCGCTTACCGATATATGCAATACTCGCACAGTATCGCGCCATTTTGTCCTCCTTCGTCGCTTGTTTTTATAACTCCGCACGTTGGTCTCTGGGAATTCCAGACAAAAAGTGACTGCGAGCAACGTGTCACGACAGTTACATTTGAACGTCAACCACAAATTCTAGTGGTTGATTTAAAAAAACACTAAACTCCCCGGCACCAAGAAAAAAAAGTTATTTTAAGTACATCTAAAGGACGTACAGTGATGTCCCGTTAATATCTGTCACACCTCCGTTCCTCCAAAAATTCGTCCATAATGTGAGTTGTCCATAATAACGAGTCAAAAATGCATATATTTTCCCAGTTTGTCCCCGAAAGTGGTGTCCATATAGCGGGGTATCCATAATAACAGGGTTTATATTAATGAGACATATTGTGTACAAAATGAACTTTCCCAAGAAAAAAAATTAATCAGCGCAATATTTCGTCGATCTCAAAATGAAAGCGTATTTCGGAATAGCTGGAATGAGTCTCGCGACTTAAATAATGAGCTTCAAATTTTTACTGTCTGTAGAAAATTTTATTTTGTGACGAATACTGTGTCCTAACCTGGAACTTAAAGCATCGTGCTTTTATAGGGGAAGTTCAGCGTACCTTTAAGGGAATGTAAATCCGGTACGCTACAAAGTTTTCTTAAACCCCAATGTTGGCGAGGAAAATGCTCCGGATCACCCCGCCCCCCCGCAAAGTAATAGCTGTAATTTATTTTAATCCCAAAAAGTAAGCACCGTCGAACTGCACCGGCCAAATGTATCATCTACTCCACCGAAATCACCGGGCCTTTAAAAAAAAAAAAGAATAACTACCAACTGCATAAACCTTCATACTATAAATTTGAATTCGTAAAAAGTGATTGTGATGTCTAAAGTCTGAGACTGGGAGGGAAACTTGAAGACAAACTGGAAAGGACACAACAAAGTGGCCAGGCAGCATCTCAGGGTCTACAAGTGTACAGACGCGCTGTCTGTCCACTTTCTTCTGTACCTTCCAATTTGTCTTACACAATCCAGGGATTAAACAACGCGATTATTATGCACCAAATCATCTGCACTTTTACCTTGTTTTTTTCGTGAAAAGTTATGTTTTTTTTTATCTTTATAATTAGCTCACAGAAGGAGGTAATAAGTCAATTTTTGTAGTTGCGTTGTCAAAACATATTTAATGAACGGGGGCACCAGAGTTTAGTATAGTTCCCTAGGAAGCCCCGAATGGAGAAGTGACTGATCACGGGAATAAATTAGAAGCAGTCCCAAAAACTTTGCCAGACGCAACTATTCTAGAAGCGCGTTCTAGGGCTCGCTCTCGCTGCTAAGGTGGTCCGGTGATGGACTCCAAAAATGCATTTAAGTTGGTTAGATATGAGTAGCACATAGAGTTATGAAGTGCCTCATTAGGTGTATTTACATATGATTATACATATACGTACAGTATGAGAGGATAATTTAACTTGAAGTAATGCTGCAACAAAGGTATAGTTGAATTAGGATGCATGGCGATGTGGCGTAGTTGGTGCATAATTCGTAAAATTAATTAACACAGCGCACACAAAACGAAGATGAAGTAGAAGAGTGTACACAAGACGAGCGCTGAGTTAGGGTGTACTAGAATGTTGAGGTGTGCCGCCTGGCAGCAGTGAGAGTGTCGCGACGTGAAAGCACGCCGGTGAGGGTGCTGGGAGGCAGAGCGCGTACATCCGACGGCTGACAGAGGCATGGCGGTTGCTGGAGCAGACTGCTTTATTCGGCGTGAAAATGGTCGCATTCTTCGTTTGATTTTGTCTGCTTCGCTGTGAGAAAGTATAAGTTCAACCCTATTTCATACCCCGTGAAAAACAAGTGACTAGCGCGAGAAGCAGAAGTTTGGTGCAAATGACGTTTGGGAGTGGTCAGTTACATAGTCTCGCTTCTTTAATGGTTTTTCGATGTGCTGTTATAGAAGAATAATTTTATATCTCACCTTACATACCTGTCTCTATGGCACATCTAGCAGCCACACAATATTGTAACACGTCACGCACAAAGCAAAGCAAACAAGAAATAGTCACACGAACGATGCCCCAAGCCATGCAGCCTCGCAAAAGCGCTGCCTGACCGGCTTCCTGGCACCGTTCTGCTGAGCGTGCACCCGCAGGCCTCTGGGGCAGAAATTGGGTAACAGGACACCAGGCTCCTACGGAGAGGCCGACACGGTCGGCACGCCTCCAGATTCTAGTACACCCTAGCTGAGTCCTCAACCTGAAGCTTTAATGAATAAGACTACAGACGTTTACGCTATCCATATGTAGAATTAGAGCGCAGCTCTTGAGGTGGCCATGATTTCGCGATATACCGTGGTTAAGAATTTGAGAGAACAACATATATACGAGGTATGTGCGGTAGGAGCCCACAATGCAAAGCGCGCGGTGATGTTTGTCTTAACGTGAAGCGTTGCTTTGGCTAGTTGCTCTGGATTTCGGGAAGTCGCATATCGTGAAGCCGCACATCGTGAAGCCGTGGCCTGTGGCGTCACATGGCGTCACAGTTTCCCCGCTAAATCTAGCTCGAAAATCGACGTCACGTGACCTCAACACCAAATCAGTTTCCCCCGCTGGGCTCATGTATGAAACTGAATGCTCAGTCGTTGCGTTATGGGACGTCGCAGACCTGCACGCACCGATTTAGTTTCTCCGCTAAATCTAGCCGGGAATTGAATTGGTGTAGTATGATCTGACGTCCCTATGCAACGCGCGCGGTACGCCGACGCCGTTACGCGACCGACGCCGCTATGCGCGCGAAACAGACGCTGAGAGTCTGCGCTCTAAACAACAAACACTGAAATAAACGGCACAACGTCACCACCGGCTGGCCAATAGTGCCCGTAATCCAGAAGGATTGCCAATCCAGCCTGCTGTGAGGTATGGCCTATGAAATGTTTTCAGATGGTCCCGCCCCTTACGCTATATGCTGATAGAAGTCGGGTGGATCCCAATGCACATCGGAGTCCCCCTCCTTCACGGACAATCGCGACGTGATGCAGATCTTGTGCCTAGCAGCATCCTCACTTTGCATATTTTGCGATGTGCCCACTCGTTGGACCGTGATCGCAGGCGTACAGGACCGCTGATTGCGTAGCATTTGTTTAATAGGGACGGCAGACCTCATGGACATTTACAGCAAGTGTTCGAAACCTCCATGGCAGTTCCTATAGGAAGAAGGACATCGAAAGGTTCACGCGGCACAGATGGTGCAAAAGGCTATCGCGGTTCAACGGCAACCTACGGCGGCGATTCCGGCAACGATAGGTGAAAATGCGTATCCAATCTTTGATAGGCTCGCTTGTGCGAATTCATACGAACGAAAATCAGCTATTACAAATCCGATTGCTCGTAGCGCGCGTGCGACATAAGAGCGAGTACACCTGCGCCTCGGAGGGCGAATCGCGGCCGTGAGCGAAGGGTCGACGGCGGTTTCCCACGAGTCCGGACCGTGACCGACGTCGACAACGCGCGGTTTCCGTGATCCTGGTCGGGGGCGATCGAACGGACCCCGTACCCTGGCGTCGCCGTTTATACGCCGGTTCCGTGAGTTTGTTGGTCCCGACGCTCGTGTATTACACGACACAATCCCACGTTTCTGGAAGTGGGCAGACAGAGGACGCGGACTTGATGGTTTGGGGCAACGACATGGATCGAAAACCCCGGAACCGGAGCGCTGCGTGTTTATTCTCGTATCACTTTTTTCCCCTTCCGCAGGATTTCTGGGCCATGTACCACTACGCTAGACAGAACGGAGTGTTAATGAATCTCCTTTCCTGGGGCTGTATGATTCTATAAAAGCAGTGAAGTTGCACTACTGCGTCGCATTAGTGTTATTACTCGCTTGAATTACTAAAGACCTCGGAGAATTCATTAAAACAATAAAAGATCGTATACGCGTCTTCAAATATTTGCGACTCATCACGCAAACGTCATACCCATGCCTGAAAGAAAAACGTTCGCAAATGTTCCTTTTCAGTCAGACAATCAATAGAACTGGAACCGTCTTCACGATCACACAGTATAACAGTTATTTGGATCATTCTGAATTAACATTGATAGGTACAGAAACACCTCAGTTTTATTATCACCCAAGAACCATGTGCGGTTTTCTTGTTTTTTTTTAATTTGTATTATTTTTTATTTTTCCTTTTGCTGTATTACTTTGTCCGGAGTTTATGGACTTCTTGTGTCTAATCCCCCTCCTCCTCACACCCCCTCTTCTGGAACATTTTATGTTAATAAGTAAATATTTGAATTCATAAAACAAATAAATAAATCAGTAAATAGGCAGTCACACTCATCCGCGTATACGTTGCTTAAAAAACAGCATGATCATAAAAATATTCAAATTGTGCTATGGAAGACATTTTCGTTTACGACTAATTGACTGCCTCTTAAAATAAAATAAAAGGACAAATGGTAAACACGTTTACAAACTTTGTTTTCAACGGACCTGGTAACCATATTTTTCGATCGGCAGAAGGAACCTCACAGATTCCAAAGTCACCTGTGCTGAGACAACTATATATGTATGGTGAGCAATATGAGCTGCAACAATCCTTCAATATTTTCGCTTTTTTTTTATTGCGTTAGCATTAGAACGTTCATTTTGACGAAAACTCGGCGGTGTCTTTCGTTTGTCAGTTGTCACGTGCGACGCTCCCATTGGTCCGAAGCGCTGACGTGAGCACGCGTCAACCTCTCTCCTTCTCTCTCCGTCGCTGACAAACTGACAGACACCGCCGGGTTTTCGTCAAAACGAGCCCTTTGGTTTTCGGCAGAGTCACGCGCACAGTTGGCGAGGAGCCAGAGAGTAGAAACGCCGCGCAACACCTCCTAGATAACAAAGCCGTAGTGCTGAATGAGATGGCTTAATCAGAGAAGGCCAACACTGGACACAGAAGACTGGAAACAAATGCTGCTTCAGCGCTCGGCTTCGAGTCAAGATTTAAGCCGAACGTTGACGCAATCGTCGTGTCCAATCTGTGCCCTGCATTGGCCTTCTCTGATGACGCCATCTCATTCAGCACTACTGCTTCGTTATCTAGGAGGTGTTGCGCCGCGGCGCGGTGGAATGCGGGCGTGCTCAGTTGCCGCCCTGCCGTCGCCGGTTGTACTTCACTCTGGGTTTCCATATGTAGAGGTGCGTGGACTGTGATGTGTGTGTATAGTTAAAACGATGGATGGGGTCACTCCACGAGTAATATAAATGCGGTTCCTTCCACGAGTGGTATGGATGCGGTTCTTTCCTAGTGTGATATGGATGACCGTATCCAAGGGCGTCGACGTACTCTGACAGGCATTTGTTAAGGTGAGGAAGATAAAGAAGAGGAATATATATAAGATCCTCGATCGGTACCCCCTGGCTACAGCCGATATTAAAGTCAAGTCGATATAAATGAATTTGATCCGAGTACAGAAAAGGGGGAAACAAATTACAGGAGGATCCGTTGGTGGATTCTTGGGGAATCCGTTAGCATGACCCTTGTGAAACGGCACACACGTCCCCTTTGGGAAACGACTAATACTGACCCCATAACGAGGTCAAAAAGAGGCCGCAAATAGTAGAGGAAGCGAAACAAGAAAGCCCAAAGAAAAAAGTGAAGGGGTCAGCGTTATCGTTTCCCAAAGGTGAACACGTGTTGCGTTTCCAAGGGTCGTTCTAACGCATACCCGAGGAATACACCAATTGATATTTTTCTGTCGTACTTGCCAATTAAAAAAAATGATTTTGTTTAAGTTATTTGATGTAACATGAAACGTATGTCTTCTTCTTTAATATTATGACAAATCGACGGGTATTACAGAATTTCGGGTATTGCAGTGCAGGTGTAGAAAAATGCCGGATCGTATGTTGCATATGTGATACTGTCCGCACATGGGGTACTTCTCAATTTGCATTTTATTTAATTGAACCTTTACCTTAGCTCCGTATTTGAAAACATTACCTGCAGAAACTATTGAAAAAATATATGAGATTGCTATCAGTGTGCTTGTCGGAACGTTACAAGAGGTGGCTTTCTGTTGTTATTACTATCATTATTGTTGATTCCTTTAGTTTTTGATGAAATAATTACGGGGAGATGTCCAAGCAAACCGGCCCACTGTCTATAGGGCGACCGGAAGTCAGCCCAGGAAGGAGAAGAGAGAGAGGGGAAGAAATAAGAGCCATCAGTACAAGGTGGTCACTGGGGATAACTCCATGAAAATCGGGATTTATCACTATTCCAACACTGCCCACATCGACTCTTTCATTACCAAAACATCATCCGAATGAACGCACTTTTAATCACTCAATATCATTACCTATAATGTTTGTTAATGTAAACCTTGAACCTGAATCTGAAGGTTTCCAGCTGAACGTAGAGGGAAAAAACCAAGGAGTGGAGAAAAAGAGACACACACTGCTGGTGTGTGTACCAGCAGTTGGTACACTGCTGGTGTACCAACCAGCTCAGCTCCAGGCAGTCACAAACCTTGAACGCCCATGTTTTGAATGCATATTAGTATTTGTATTGTTTTTATTCCTTATCAGTGCAGATTGTTGGGCGAGTTGGTACTGGGTATTCAAAACATGGTAGCGCTTGAGACGAGGACAAAGGAGGAGACTGGACAAGGCAGGAAGCTGTATTTCTTATTTATTCCCCATTTATTCCTATTTCGTTTATTCTGTTTTTGCCCTTCTCTTCCGTAATGCCTCTGGGCCCTGACGCTATTGAACTAAATATATAAATAAATACATATTTGTACTATACGTTACCGCTGTCAAATGAATGTGTCCCAATCGTTCACGTAAATTTATTTTCGCGCAATGTTGAACAACGACTTCGTGCTTCTCGGCTTTCCAGACAAAAGGCGAGACGTGTGTCGACGACATATTTGCCGTGCGTTAAAAACATCACTTCACCACTAATGGAGAGACATTTTAGCTCAGACCTCAGATCAATATCGTTTTTTCTTCATCGGCGCGGGCCAACACGAGTGATGAGCAGATACAAGTATCGAACGGAAACAAGCTAATAAAATGTAGCCGCGTGTACTAGACACCTTTCGCTTTCGCTCTCGGACGACAGGAAGTGACGTTAACGACTTCCAAGGGGGTTGGGGAGAGCGGGGGGGGGGGGGGGCGCAGCGGGAGCGCGTGCACACCTCACATCCGGTCACGCAAGCACCGTTTGCGGCCGGCCGCTCCTCGTCGTCAAGTGTGACACAGCTGAATCCGCCTAGTGTAACAATTGCTATAAAACTTGCCGAGTTGAAGTACACTTCAAGTTTGACTGTTATACATTGTTAAAAAAAATTGTTTCATTAATGTTATTCAGGATTAAAGCCTCTAAAAGAATGAACAACATATATTTGTTATGTGCTATTAATTTTTTCTCGTGTTCTTTCGTTATGTTCGCTAGTCATTTACGCGTCTTTAGCATCTTTGATGTTGGCTTTGTAGCGGTGCACACCTCACGTTCAAGAGACCCTTTCCAAAAGTACATCGAGCAACATTGGCGGTCGCCATTTCTTGGGCACGAAGCTCGTGATTGGATCCGAGCCCTTGCCGAACGCTGACGTCAGCACTCGTGTCCAATGAACGCTCAGAGCGCGTGATCAAGCAATGGCGGACAGGCGAGGGCGGGGACTTTTGAAAAGGATCCATTGCGAGCCGAAACTGGTTAAAGGCGCTTGGGAGAGTTGACAAGCCCAATAGGAGACATCGTTATGATCAGCATCATTCCATACGTGAAATGCCCGCGTCATTGGACTGAGAATATTTAAATCACGAAATGTAACGCCTTCAGCAAGCGAAATAGACATTGCTTGCGGCTAAGTATCGATTGCGATATCGTATTCAGTTATTGTATTAGGTTTGCAGACAGTACGGGTATTCTACCGGGTTCGACATATTATTTTAAGCCATTGTAGAGCGTAGACCCATCTAGTGATACTAAGTTCAGAACGCAAGGAAGTTGACGATACTAATAACGTGCCGAAATACATTTTAAAAAGAGTCAACACATAAGCGTCTGTGAGCAAGGTTATAAATATAATACACCCGGATATGCCTTAAAATTTCATGCCTTGAATTAGAACTTCAAGTCAAATTTACGTACTCAACTAAACTGAAAGCCGAATAAAATATAATCTAAACTGCACGCTTCAATAGAAGCGACACTTGGACCAAACTGCGAATGCGCTGGTTCTCCTAAACTAGCAGCTAAAGATGCGTACATCGGCACGACTTCTCCTAACGCACACTATTTCGCGTAATTAAATAACGGAACTGTATGAAGCGCGAGAGTGCGTTACGAATCGAGGCACACACTTCAGGTAGAGTAACCCGTGCTCGTCCACACAATCCGGCGCACTGCGCGATACTATACGCGGCGAGTGCTCGGCGGCCGAAACCGATCAATTTTTGGTGAGAGCCAGGGGGCGGCTGCGTCTCACCGTTTGGGTCGCGCTATTGATTTATCGCCACGGGCTCTCTTCCGAGATTGCATCCAGCAGGCAGCGAGGTAGAGAGAGAGAGAGATAGAGAGACAGAGAAAGAGAGAGAGAAGTATATGTGTAAAGAAATATATTCCAAAATATGCAAATGAATGAACCGTACTGATCCAATCGAATAATTGTCACGAAGCCGTCGAAAGACGAAATCTTTGGTGGCGTCGGAATCGGGATTAGCAAGAAATACATATACGGAGAGAGTGAAATATATAGAGGGAGAGAGAGACGAAAAAATGGAGAGTGAAGAGGAGGAGGAAGGAGAGGGGGAAGAGAGATGAAACCGCGCTTTCGGGCAGCATGTCACGCCGGCCACATCGAAAGGATCAGAGGAGCCTCTGTTGACCAGTTGTCAACTCGACGAGTTTTCTCGCCCCCCCCTCTCCCCCCAAGGTGCAGGACGCCCATGCACTTAGGACGAATTGGCGAATTTTCGCGATTAGTGTGCGAGGCGGCTTTCCCTGGGGCTATAGCCCGCTTAGTAAGACTGACCAGATGGGCGGGACCGAGTGTTTGACGAAGACGTCCTCGTACTTATTTATTTATTTATCTCCAAATACTGCAACCGCACTGGGAGTATTTCAGGAGTGGGGGAAAGAATTTAAAAAAAAGCTAAGCAAAAATTAAAAAAAAATATATATATATATCTAGGTATAAATATATATACAAGAATAAATAAAGAAACATAGGTGAATTCAAAAATAGTTATCCCGAGTTTTCAATGGCAGGCAAACCTTCACGCAACATCACCGGACAAAGAATTCCAAATTTTCATGGTACGAGGAAAATAACTAAATGAACCGCTGCAGAGTTTTTAGGCATTCGGTGTTACGACGTGCGGAAAATGGGGAATTGTTTGAATCGGAAAGATTAGAAGATGAAAAACCTCTGTCATACCATTGGCAGATAAGACGTACAGCTTTCTTCTAGATAGCTTCAACCTTGAGAACATCAAGTTGCTTGTGAGGGTACCAAATGACAGACGTATTCAAGGATTGGTTGGATTAAAGTTTGATATATCAGAAGATTGGCTTTCACGCCGCGTACAAGGACTTGTACGCGGCGTGAACTAAGTGAGCGAAGTTCCACCCAGCAAACACAGAAAACGCTGGTGGATGCCGCGACATAGAAGAACTGGGTAGGTTCTGCAGGTAGAACCACACTATCGCGTTCCTTTCTCTTTCGCCGCCGACTCCGTATTGACGGACAAGCGGTCACGTGCGCTGAGCTGGATCCACTTTTCATGCAGAAAAGCGACCTTGCAGGCGCCGAGTTTCGGGCAGAGCATGTTTCTCGCTTTGCGTTTGCGAAATATATAAATACACACCGTACACGAAACTCGAAAGAACTTGAAGGTTCCTGACCATTGAGCATTATAGGTAGCCACTGGGTACAGTATAATCGCGTTGTTTTATAACGCGAGTGATGTTTTAAAACATGTTTCCAAAGGTCTGGGAAGCAGACGACACGGAGGACGATCGCGTTGCTCGCGTCTGCGGCGCTCGCGGAGTGATACGCGACCGGCACATCCGGGCACCTCAGACCAGACAACAACGCGCAGCTACGGCTTGCGAAGGGACGGCGTTTTTCGTCGGTCACTTCACTACGTTCTACCGAGGGCGTCGAGGGAAACAAGAAACAAGTGATGGGACGACGGCGCACGCGCGGCGCGTCGCCGCACTATATTTTCTCTGCTCCGCACGCCGTAGCACGATGCCCGAAGAGCCGCGCCAGCTGCGCCTCCGCGTTTCCTGTAAAAGCGACGGTCGCTTCCCGCAGTGCAGCCTTGGATCCAACATGGCCGCCCTTGGAGCACCATTGCGATACTCTGCTCCGCAAGCTGAGCATATACAGATGACTCTACCGCGACGCAGAGCCTCCTGCCGCGACGTAGATTGTAGACAATGAAGTCAATGCATGGCTTCCACTGACGTTACATCGGCTGCCATTGTGGTGGCTTTGCGGCTGGGCGCGTACCTACTGTAGCAGCATTTGCACCAGCGAATGTTTTTTTCGGCAAGCACAGTAAGAATGGCCACCAGCGCGGTGCCTTGCACGTTCACGTGCAAGCCATGCTCTTGGTGACCACCCTAGTTCAAACAAGATAGCCACGAGCATTATTACCATCATCTTCATTATCACCACGTTCGCGACCAAAAAGCGTCACTTCCGGTCCGCCTTTGACGGCAGTCCTAGAGTTCACTATGACGTCTTCAGTAGGGTTTATTTGGCTTTTATTGACGGAAATAAGAAAACTAAGAAAAATAAGAAAAGGAACTGACAGCTTAAGAAACACGGGGCGGCGCCTATTTTGTTGATCACGCCTCTTGCTTCCTGACTGGTTCTTCGGCATTCTTCTCCTCTAGTGCTGAAATCTCATTGGCTGCGGAACGATAATGAGATGATCCAAAAATCGCCACGCCCTGCGCTTCTTTAGCCGTCGATGACTGTGCGGAGCGCAAGTTCGTCTGCTTTTCGCGCGGGGTGGGGCTTGCGGTGACGTCAAAACGCCGAGCTCTGATTGGCTCCGATTGGAAGGATAGTGGGTAGACCTCAAACACAGCTATATAATTGCGGTCTGCCCCCCCCCCCTATCCTTCGTATCAGAGCCAATCAGAGCTCTGCGTTATGACGTCACTGCAACACCTGCGCAAGAAAGCACCAAAAGTGCATTGTCATGGTGCTCGTCGTCTTTGTTCGTTTTTCCCCCCAGCCCCGAGGTTGAAAAAAAAACAACGAAGGTCGAAACAACTACAAAAAGCCTCTTAAACGTTGTGTTGTTTTGTTCTTCGTTTTTCCCCAGTCCTGGGTGTTTGTCTTGGAAAACAGCACAAAAGAGTATAGTGGGTACTTCGTCCAAGATAAGCTTTCTGTACTTCTGGGATAACCAACTAATAAGTCGTAGTTTTCTCGTGTTTAGTTGTAAATCGGTTTAAAAAAAAAAAAACAGTCTTAACCTTTGGATTTTACGAGTCACTCCGCCCCCTGCAGGCGGTGACAGGCGACGGTTCTAGAGCGACTTGACTAAGAACAACAAAGGCGGCGAGGCGGACAAAACAATGCGATCGACCCGAATGATCGCGACCATTGTCTCAGAGCCGCCGCCACTTCTCGCCGCGGGGCGCCGCCGCGGTTCGACGTGGCTGCGCTCGACAGCGTGACGAAGCGGAATTCCCGACTTGTCCGAGAGAGTCGTGTCTGGCGTCGAGGCTCGCGCGAGGCCAAACAACTGCACGATAACAAGGCCGGAGTGCTGGGTTTCTGACATCACCCGCTGAGGGCCAGCACCGGGCACCGATTGGACAGCGGTGCTGTGTCACCGTTCGGCCGAGACTCGCATCCAATCAGGGGGGACCCGAGTCCCAGCCGAAGGCTGACGCAGCACTCGTGTCCAGTCATACGCCGCGCTCTGGCCTCCGGTGGGTGACGTGAGACAAACTCAGAATTGCAGCCTTGTCATATTTATACATAGGGAATGTTGGCGAGACCAGGTTCGAGATCCGACGAGACCTCTCGTCCGCGATAAAGGGTGGGGTCGGGGGGGGGGGGGGGGAGGGAGAGACTGAGAGGCGGGAACTCTTTAAGTGGCTCCGGGGTTTGTTCTTGTCGGGTGCGTCTCGTCGGTTCTCGGTCTCTTTGTTTCTCGGAGAGAGAGTTGTTTTTTGTGCGGCGCTGGTGCGGAAATGACGAGGTCACCTCGAGTTGTCGATGCAGCCTCGTTCGACATGCCAACTGCGGCGGTACAAGAAAGTAAAAATTTAAGACTATATCACGAGGAATAAGACTGGCGTTCCTGGCTGCTTCGAGATGTTTTGCCGCCACGTCGCCATGTAGCGGGCGTCGGGCTAGTGGTTGGGTGGAGCCACTTCTGGTTTCCCCTTGTTTGTTTGCTCCTGTAAGAGTGTTAGCATTTTTTTTTTTACTGTTAACGAATGGAGAACTTTAGCAGATTGTTTCTCTAAGGTTCTATTCACCATTTCACAGTTTCTAACGTATACAGATTCCAGCGGCACACGCTTGCCAATTCAGCATTCGAAAGGAGCACGCTCCAAATCTACCAACATTGAACGTGAAAAAATGTCAAAATCGCTCCTAACTAAAAAAAAAAAAAAAAGATGTCACGACGTTATTATTGTGTTTATTGAATTTTTAACGGCATTTTGTTACAGGTGTTCTAGCAAAGCACTCCTGCCTCTTGCTATCATCGACTGAAGCTATCGCGCACATTAAAAGCACCGTGATCCTGCATTTTTTTTGTCTGATTGGGTAAGCCGGTAGAGCAAACAGACAAAGACAACATGCGTCGTGACGATGCACTTTTGGCGCTGTTTGATTGGTTGCGTCGGATGGTAGCCCTGTCTGCGGTCGGACCCTGAGTGAAACGGACTATACGGAGAGCAGGTCGTCTGCTTGCTTTTGCGGGGTTGCGGTGACGTCAGAAAAGCGCCGAGCTCTGATTGGCTCTGATTAAACGACAGTGGGTATAGACCTCAAAGCAAGCTGCCTTGATGTCTACCCCCCATCCTTTATTCGGAGCCAATCAGAGCTCGGCGTCTCTCTGACGTCACCGCAACCCCTGCAAAAGAAGCAGACGAACTTTCGCGCCCTATAGACCGGCCGCCCTTACTATATCGAAACTTGTATATGCTCAATCTTTGTCTATCTTCCTAGAGGATGAATAACGAATAGATACGTTTGAAGTCAGCAAAACACCGCATTGCGCCAGGTTTTTCGATTTACGGCGTCCTACCGGCAACGAAAGCCTCGAACTCGCGTAAAGCCTGTATCACACGCAACAAATGTGTAAAAAAAAAAAAAAGTTTGGTGCGACAGCCGACGCAGTGCGTGCGATCGCAATGTTTCGTTTCACATGCTCCAAGAACCGCGCGATTTCTGTCGGCGCGGCCGGCTCTTCTACCCAAGGTTAGTTGCAGCGGACACGGACGCGACGCAGTTTGACTTTGGCTAAAATACAACAAAAACGTCTTAATAAACACAAATGTTTTTTTGCGAATACAATAAGTAACTCGAAATTTCTTATTATAAAGCATTAAACCACAAGTTTTTAGGTGTCTCAATTTATTTTCGAATACGCAGCTATTACGGATGAAAGCTGGCTAATGAACGGCTGGCTGACGAGGAAGGGATCGCACCGACTCTGCGACAAACCGGTACCAACTTGGTGGGAACCAGTCGCAGAGCCGCTCCGACATTGCGACGGCGATTTTAATCGCACAATTACTGGAAATCGCTCCGATTTCAGACGAGAATCGCAGCATGTGAAACATTAAGCCGTCGCCAAAACACCGCACTAATTTTTGCGTGGAAAATGTCACAGTGTCAATCTCTCAGTGGCAGGTACACGCAATACCGAAGTGTATATATAACTTGAAACGAAGGTTAGATTTAGTTTAACGTTACTGTATACGTTACGAAGGGTAAAAAAGAACGATAACGAAATTCTCACAAAAACGAAACGTGACAAAAGAGGTCTTGAGACAGGTATACGAATTCATAGCTACGCAGTTAATGAGGTTTTTTTTTTCTGTTTTTTTTTCTTCTAGGATTAGTAAAATGTTAGTTGTTTCATACCGCACCACTTTCCTTGAAGATCCCGTGAACGTTTTCACATTTCCTTTTCCCTTTTCTTTTCTATTTTTATCCTGACCCAGCAATTCCTGAGCAGTCCAAACGTCAGGCGAAAAATTCTCCGCGAAGCGAGAGCGGCGTCAGCGTTTCTAAGCGACTATAAAGGCAGCCAACCGAGACGCTTCTTCTCGCGAATGTTCGTCCTGCGTCGGCGGACAGATTTCAATGACCGTCGTCTCGTGTGTGGATTGTGCGAAATCCGCAAACCACACTCTGTTTCACCTTACGATGGAAAGCAGCGCGGACGCTACCAGCCGTCCCGGCCAATCACAGCGCTGTGAACATTTACCACGCGACTCAGCGGCCCCATGCACGCACATCACTGATCCGCTCTCCAAAGGTCACTTGACACTCAAAAATGCGTTCAAATGGCATCGACGACTCGTACCAGCCTCTGCGGTCAATCCTAAAGTCTGACGTCACAGCCACAGCGGTGGCGCTGCTATCGGCACCGCGCATGCGCAGACGTAAACAGTCGCTGCGATCGATTTCCCTCCACCGGTGCAGAAAAGTGTAGCGGGAGTGTACTGCCGGTATGTGTATCGAAATACGACCGGAACTACAGTCCGCCTTTTCGGCACCGGTGCAGGAGGTGCTGGTAAATTGAACGAAGCTACTGTGTTGATGCATATACGTGCAGATGTAGATAGGCACACCTGTTCGCTTCCACGTGTATTTACGTGCACTTCCAGAACTTAGGCTTTTATTCTTTTTTTTTATCAATTCCTCTTGAAGTGCTTAGAAGGCACCTTAATCGAGACTCCTAGAGATTGTCTTGCCACGTGCATTGTTATCTATGTCCGATAGGGCCTCAAAGAAAAGGTAGTGGAGGAGAATAAATTAGCGATAAAATACATACAGAAAGTTACAGCGTTACAGCGAGAGATATAGTAAATGTGTTGAAGATTCGTTCATTCATTTGTATGTCTCTCAGGGCCTGACGGATAAGGAGAGCCGACAAAGGAAGAGAAGTATTGCGTATAGAAAGAACGCGAACCAAGGAAGGAGAAATTGATAAACATGGGTAGAATACATAATGAAGATTATGAACGTGAGATTGACGTATAAATATTTGTTTATCTTATTATTGATATTACGAAAATTGTTTTTTTCCGAGCTGGGGAGGGTTACGTGAGGTTTTTCACAGTCGGCTCAACACTGTCGGTACTCGGACGGTGATCGAAAAGATACAGTGTGATAAAATATAAGTGACAGATAAGTAAAACTACGAGTAAATACAAATCATATATGAACAGTAAGTTAGGTCGAGAAAGGACGAGACCCAAATAAAAAATAAGAGAAAAACAAACACGCAAGACATATATCAAGGAGAAACGAAAAATATGGAAAAGGTGGGGGAAAGTTGAAGTAAGTTAAATACTATATAAGGAGATATAGAGGTAACACAACATGAAAAAAATCGTTGAAGAGATAGCAAATATCTTTACTGTATCTTGTTTTCACCTGCATGAACCGTAGTAAAGAAAGGCCGGCTCTTGCAGTCAAAGGGTACGTGGAGAATTTTTACGTGAAGAATGAAGATATATGTAGATGCATTTTAGATTAGATATATGTTATCTTGTCAAGACGTACAACGCTTCAAACGTCAAAGGCATCGCTTCTTTTTCCGACAACCAAACCTTGTAAGAACTACTTCGCGCGGCTTACGAACAATTCGCAAAACTTTGTTTTTTCTTGGTGTGAAAACGAGTATAGGATAATACATTATACTCCGCTTCTTTGCACAAGAGAGCGCGCCTACAGCACCATATCCTCTCTTATGGGTAGATCGACACCACCCCGCGTCCGACAGAACGCATCTGTGTCGCGCTGCGTCGAGGGACAGGGCTGTCGCCAACGCACCGAGATACCGGATTTTCCGGGACAGCAGAGACGGCGGTGGCCTCCGCTGACTCGACGGGTGTTTGTGTGGATAACGTAAATGGCGGCTGCTACCTCCAAATTCGAATGGGGAAAAAACCCGAGGAGGTGGCGTGAGTGCAGGTCATTCTAAGCTAGGCAAAATGCTGTTGGTCGCCCGGGGCCATCCGGATTTTGTGGTTGAAGATACACGATGCTGGTTTTACCCTAGGAGATGCATTATGCGACGGTTTGTAAGATACGTCTAGAAAAAGCAGAGACGGCTATATCTCTACTCGTTTTCACATCTCTAAAAAAATAGAAAATAAACGTGTTTTGCGCATTGTTCATACGCCGTGCGAGAGTAGAATTTCTTAAAAGATTTGGTTGTTGGAGGAAGGAGCCGTGCTTTTGGCGTTTGAAACGCAGTATACGTCGTGATAAGATAAGCATATATCTAATCCCAAATGCACCTACATATATCTTAATTCTCTACACAAAGAGGAAGTTAGTAAGGCTCCGCGAGGAGCCGGACTTTTTTTACTACCGTTTTAGGGTGAAAACGAGTACGTACTCGCGAGACCGGTTATAACGAAGTCAACGGGAGTCGAGAATCACTTCGCTATATCCGCTGTTTCGTTATAACCGACTTCGGTTTAGCGAAGTGCAAAAGGGAATGGGAAATAGTGGTCACTCCGCTATAGTCACTATTTCGTTATCACCGACTTCATTATAACCGATCTCGACAGATATAGCCTACAGCCAAGTTGAGGAACGCAGGATGTGGCTTCGTATGTTCACGGTCCTTGCTTCGGGACTCGTTCTTTGACGTTGTTATCGGCTAGTGGAGACATCCTCTATTCGCGACTCTGGCGACCTATAGAGGGCGCCGCTATCGGGCACATAGGGCGGTCGAAAGCAGACCGTGCCGTGCCCTGTGTCTGCTCGACGCACAACACTCGGGTTTCAATCAGGCAAGCATTGGACTCAAAATGGTTCGCCCCAATTTTTTTGCTCACTACGTTTCGTGCCTGCGGCGATGTTGTGGGCGTAAGCGAGTTTCCAGAGTTTCGACCTTCTTCGGGAAACGATGGAAGGACTGCGGTGCTGATAAACATTGATAAACGCGCAATGTCCGGTTCATGCGGTAGCGTATAGGTTGCGCCCAGAGCGACCTGGGCAACATGCTGATACGACGGTTACAACAGTCATCATCATCATTTATTTTTCCTTGAAGGCCCAGGGGGCATACAAGGGAGTGAACACTTCAAAAACAAACAAATAACACAACTATTTATCAACAAAAACACGCTGCAATCTAGTTAAAGAGTTAGAAAAAATAAGCTAATGGCTGCAGAAAATTTTTAGTGTCAGATAACAGTCACCGGGACAACTGTTCCGTCGCGCCAACCGCCGACAACATGTAACCACGGAAGCCACAAGGCGCGAGCGAGAAATCGCGAAAGGACCTGTTCTGTTCAGTTTAGTGTTGTTGCTTTTTCCGCTAATGCTATATAGGTGCCGTTTGTTTAGACTGGAGTTGCGAATAAACCAATCTTGCTAAGCGTTCCACGCATGCGTGACGCCGCCATTCCTGTTCATAGGAGGCTGGCGCCGGTTCACGAGACAGCTCGTGCCGCCTCGTGCTCTGCTGGCGCAGACCCCCAGCGGGTTGTCGCGCGTAAAAAATACTACACCTTAAATTAACAAAACAGAAAGCTAGTAGTATTTACTAGGTAAAAGCTAGTAACCGCGTGTCACATGTGTTACTAAGCACCTAGTAACCGTAGGTAGCTGGTAACGGTTACTAGGTCACAGAAGCTATAGTAACGGTTACTAACGGTCGCAAGACCTAGGTGGCGCTAAGCAACGTCAAATTCAAAATTGGCAAAACATTATTGTCGCATGGAATAGATATCTTTCCACACGTACTGGTTACATTCACATTTGCACAGCATTTATTTTATTTAGAAAAATTAGCACAGACGAGGAATTTGGACACAGAAGACCCACACACGCACAACATCCACGCAACGAGACGCTAACCCATGCTGTCTCTGCAAAGTAAGGCAGACAGCAGCCAGTCTACTTTTGCGGTGCTCCTGTGCATTCCTATGGCGAAAATGCGCGTGCATTTTGTCTCTTCGCCGGAAAATAACATGAATAACTCTTGTTTTTCGGATCTTGCAGAATAGTATGTACCTTTATTAACACTGTATAGGTGAAATTGCTTTCGTCAGAGAAATTGTTTTTACGAGTGAACGATGTTAATCTTCGCTATAATTCAGGCCCAAACCTCTGTTCCATAGTAGGTTGTAAAAACGAGCGACGATTCTAAGCAAAGTAACATGCGAAAGTAACGTAGAGTGTGTTCAAAGTTCGCCAGCATTCCGGTGACGCTTATACATATTGCTGATATGCAAGTACTGTCACATATATAAAAATGACCCCGTCGTGCATCTTTACGAGTGGTTAAAAACATTCGAAACGTTTAGAATAAAGAGAGGCTATGAAAGGTGTGTCTTCTTATTATTTTACTATGTCGGGCAACTTTTATCGGGCGACCTGTTTTCTGTCTTCTCCCTTTTTCCAAAGTTTTCGAGCGTGCGGGTGACGTTTTGAACGCAGAACAGGCATATTCGCATATATTCATGAGCAGAAAGAATAAAGCAGGACTTGCTTATTGCAAACCGGACTATATTACGTGGCCTTCAATGTGTTCTGATCGTCTGCATGCACAAGGAGTTACTGATCCAGTGTTACTGTGTAGTTCTTGCCGTCTCTCTCGGTTTCCTCGACGTCCTTCGTTCGTTTGGCACGTATTTCCCGCATGCTGAAAAGCGCCGACGCCGTGTTCGCGCTAACAGTGTCCGACATTGCTCATAAATGCATGTATGAAGCTGTTCTAGCACTGTGTTTCATGCAATGAATTTGAAATAAAAACGCCGTAATTGACCAATTGTTTCGTCTGTGTGACTGAGAAATGTTCCAATCTATACCTTGTTGGAAAATGACTATACTTCGTTTCAGCTTGGGTCTAGACGCAGCCGATGCTACAAGCACGAGCGCGTGGCCCTGAACAGTGCCTGTATTGCACGAGCGCGCGTGCTTGGCAGGGACACTGGAAGCCCGGAGCTCGCGCTTGTAGAATCGGCTGCGTCTGGACCCAAGCTGAAACGAAGTATAGTGGAGGGCGATCCTGTCTCGCGCCTGGGACATTTTTTTCGGTGAACGAGATCATGTTTGGGACTGAGGACGAAGAAGAAGCGTTGGCGGCGCGAGAAGAGAGCATTTTTTGGTTTTTTTGGAATGACGAAGAAGCAGGGCAGTTGCCAGGATGGATTATTCCGCGGTCATGTAAATATTAAACCAAGTCCTTTTTTATAAGTCAGTTCGTGGCGACTCATTACGCAAAATACCTAGCACGCGCGAAATACTCGTGATATTTGTTCTTATAATCAAGCGCAGGGAGAACAATGCACTCGCATTTTCCCATAAAAATACATTACCGGAAGTCAATTTCCGACTGGTTGCTGTCTGCTTCAATTTGCCACAGCACACTAGCGCCATTCGAACCTCTATCTTTAGCGCGGTCGCGATCCTGGTGGCGTCCCAACAGCTATGGTGTGTGTGGCAGACGCCTGTTCTGTTGCAGGCCTCTCTCCCGTGTGACAGTCCACGGAAGCTTCGGCAGCAAGAATTTGGGACGCCGCGACGACCGCGACACTCGCGTTCGCTCGGTGCTTTTCGCCAGCATTTTCTACGACCAACCGCCAGGATCGCGACAGTCAACAGCATGACCCTCCGGTTTCTGTGACGTCATCTGTTGCCACTTCGGGACCACGTCTTGATGTATGGGGCAGCATAGGACGCTAAACACACCAGTCGAAGACGCGCTCCAGGCGCCATACTTCCATGACGTGCTGGAACGGGAGTTGCTATCTGCTCACCATGAACCGGGGGTCACATGATGCTCCAGTGACGTCGTTCCTTTGCGTCACGCATTTCTGTTGGTGAGGGTCACGTGACGTTTTTTTTCTTCGCATTTTGTCTGTCATAGCGGAGGCAAATGTTGACCACCCGCCCCCGTTCCCCTCCGTCTGTGCTCAAGCCGCTTTGCGGCGTCAGTCTGCGGCGGCTCATTACAAAAATGTTAACCCACTTGGCCCACCCGTGAACATCGCTCCGCGACGGCCGAGCCTACCCGCTCGTGGAGCGATCAGCTTGACGATCGACGAACCCGACGAATCCAAATAGCGTCAACCGACAAAATGCGAAGAAAGAGAAGGTCTCGTGACCCGCACGGGCAGAGACGCGTGACGTAGAGAGGTGGCGTCACTGTAGTGTCACGATGACCCCTGGGTTGATGCTGTGCAGATAGCAAATCCCTGCTGGAACATAGTCTGCCATCGTTATAAACTCAGCTCAAAAGAAGATTTGACGCTACGATTGTGTGTGGATACCTCCCTGCGTTAAGAAACTGTGAAGTGCTTCGCCGACGCTGGCCATTGGCGATGCAGCAGATGCGGCCATCTTGTCCGCACCTTTGGAGTACTAAATAGCTAGTAAAATGGTAGCTATGGTCAGAAAAGGGTGGGTGACGGCTGCATTTACGAACCTTTTATTACCTATCGCGCATTTGAGGTAGTAAATAGTTAGTGAAAAGTATAGTAACGGTCAGGAAAAGGTAGTAACTGCTGCAGTTACTAGTTTTTTACTTATTGTTTTAATAGTCTACATACAGTTCCTATCGACGTATGGCGACATCGGTGGCGTGGACAAACTATAGCTGGTGAGGTCGGTCTGTTTCAAGTTGAAATAGACCGACCTCCCAGCTATAGTTTTCGACCCCTGTCCGTTTCGACCTCGATGAGCATCGCATACCGGCGTCCAGACGTGTATCACTATACTGCGTGATGCACGTTAAAGACTCCAGGTTGGCTGCGGTACCGCACTGGGTCAACTTCTCATCTACGGCGGAGGTAGCAGACGCCAATTGTAGCTAACTAACTTCACCGCAGTATAAACCTACACACAACGCAATTGCTTTCGCATATCCGCAAGGCTGGCCTCGAAAGACAACCTGCACTGATGCACTACAGACCCATAGGGGAATCTCGCTATACGTAGCACTACGTTAGACCAGGGAATGTAGCAGGACGTCGGCCCGCCAAATTTAGCTGACTTGACGACGACACAATGCGGCGCCACAGAACGAATTTGAATTTCGCTTCCGCTGAAATGGATTCTGCATTATAAAAAACCTTTCAGCTCATATATGTAGTTCGAAATGTGGCACTCCTCGTGGGGGTGAACACGCGCGAAACAACTGTTTAACTACATTGTCCAGAATACGACCGCAAGCTCAAAACAGCACTTCTGAAACTGTTAACAGTAAAAGTTGCGTAACAATTTTCTCTTAGATTAAACAGAAAAGAAAAAAATACTCAGGAACCCACCTATTCAAAGACAACCGCAGCGGTACACCCGGCCCCAAATACACGCCCATTATTCTGTACGTACCGCAACGCACACGCCCACAACCAACCCCGTTTGTGGAACGAGGGTCGAGCGAGCGTAACAATCAAGAGGCCAACCGCTGTCCTCATGTTCAGCGCTGCCTCGTAAAGGCAGAGGAAACCCGAGACCCCGTGACAAATCGCGGAGGACGCGCCCCCGTCTACGCGTATGTGTTGATATGGGCGTTGAAAACAATGAAAGGGATGGCGAGTGGGGCATAGAGGGGAGTGGGGAGTGGGGGAGCTAGGGAAAGTGGCCAGCTGTGACAAACGGCTCCATAGCCGTCAACATCGACTTCACAGTTCATACCCCCCCCTCCCCTCCCCCCCCCGCCCCCTTCCCCATTCCCATCGCACCGAAAGTTAGCCTTCTCCGCGAACCCCGACGGCCGTTTTACTACACCCATTGATTCCAATTGGGATGTAAAATTGCTGGTTTCAGCTAACATGCTCACCTCCCGTCTTTAAGCGTTGCTGCTCAAATTTCTATTTATAGTATATGCTTCGTTTCACCTAATGATAGAGCGCAGCGGACGATAACGCGAGCCACACGTGACTGCGCTCCAGCGCTGTTGCTGCGCCTTTCCCGAAGGTCACGTGATGTTTGCACGATTTTCGGATTGGCTTCGGTAGTCTCGTAGCGTCCTCCGCGGCCTATCGTAAGGTAAAACGAAGTATACTAGACTACCCCTCACTCTCCAAGCCTTCTCTCCACTTTTCAACCAATCACCCAATGTCCACAGTGGTCCGTATGACGTGTTAGCTTAAAGCGTCCCGTCTGCAGATAGGATGACAATGCGCTCGAAGAGCATCTTTCACTCTTACCTTCCACTCTTTTTTTCTAATGCTTGCTTGCTTGCTTTAAATGGAACCGGGGTTATACAGACTACGTTATACAAACCCGGGGCTCCGCTCTCAGAGTTGACTTTTAGCGCCGGTTTCGGAACGGCGCCACCTGGACGCTTTGGTCGCTGTCGATGCTCAGGGTTTTCGCTGTTTGAGCTGTCATCGTTTGTGCACTTTAAGCCCTTTCCTTTTATACACCTCCCTCCTCTCTTCTCTTCTGTGTCCCTCCCTTCTTTTATCTAACCTCGCGCCCACTTTCTTGTAAATGTGTTTGTTTCCGGTGAATGACGCTGCAGGCTTGTTCGACCTTAACGTCCGCCTCTCCTCTTCTAACAGACAGCCGTGAACGCGTTTTTATTTTTCAATGCCTGTCATCTTAATTTGGTTCAGCATTTCCGGGCACCAACCTCACCTTCTCTCTCTGTGACACTATACTCTGAGTCCTCTTGCACACACCTAGACACGTATGCCAGCCCAACTGCAAAATAATTCCTGAGATGCTGGTAGCAAAGAGTGGAATCATGACCGCACGAACGTTTGTTAGCGTCCATCGGACAACGGAACCTCAAGAACCACAGAGGGCCACGTCATCGTAGTTCAGGTGTTTAAATATTTAACGAAACTCAAACCTGAAGGAAAGCGCAAATCTTTCTCCGTCTCCCCTGTTTCTCTCTCTCTCTCTTCATTTACTTTCTATTACATGTATATTGTGCTGTATATATCTATTCATTTCTCATTCGTTCCCACTCTTCCTCCTCTCTGCCCACGAGATGACGGCTGGCGTTCTTTCACGGTGCCTGCAGGGTGGTGCACGCCCAACTAGACGTGCGGATTAAGGTTTCACGGCTGACCACGCGGAGGGCTGAGCGTGATCTCGCTAGAGTCAGCAAGATTACATCAATGAATATGAGCGTACCACCATTCGTGTGTGAAGATATGTGCCGTTGGGACACACTAATCTTACGTTTTCTGGAAACCATTCGTTCAGCCGGTGTCGTGGAATTCCTTTTGTTTATTTCTTTGTTTGTTGGTGTGTGTGTGTGTGTTTCTTTGTCTGCTGTTCAGAAGAAGAAAAAAGTGACAGCCGACATTCTTTTAAAGAAGAAGAAAATGACAGTTCGCTGTTCCTTGTCAGTTTTCAGAACGTGGTTCTGTTACAAGCACTAGTGTTTCCGTTAAACACGTACATTTTAACTCAAACTTCTGAGGTCATTTTATATGTTGAACAAAAGATAAAAGAATCAAACGAAATCATACCTCGCATTTCTTGCTCTCATAATCAACCGCATGCCAGAAAAAAAATACTATTAAAAATACTGGCCTCAGGACTTTGGTCATACCTGACAAAACTGTCGATAGCTAGGAAACGATCTTTAGTTGGGAATATCTCGGTACAATCGCTTAGGTACCGAAGACTCATATACCCTGACTTTAGATAAGCACGACATTGGTTGATTCGATTGTCACGTGCTCGCTTACGTTCGTCAGTAAAACCGGTGCGCCACCCGCGATGGAACTCTGCTGAGACGGTGACCTTACATGTTGTTCTTTCGGTCGTAAGGCTTTTGCGTCTCACTCTTAGCGTGTCGCTTTTGCGTCTCTTTCTACTTGGTCACCGTTCCCAAGATAACCGTCTCGAATCATAACAAACGGCGGTCGATATCAAAAAGATATGACCTAATGATGCTTTGCGGGAAGTGAAAGCGTGCTGGTTAGGAAGCATCATATTCTAAGTTATTAGACAAGATAAAAATGACAATAACGTACATTTTGTGTCGCATCGTACGTTATTTTATTCGTCTTGTCTCAGAGTTTAGATTATAATGACGCTGTCGTCGCGTTAATGAATATACCACTTCCGTGGTGCCAGGCGGAACTGTATTGCTGCGTCCCATCTCCAATTTCTCCACAACACTCGAGCGCGTGCACTAGAGTCACTGAAAAGTATTCAGTGACACTAGCGTGAACGTCCTGCATGCCGTCTTCCAGTTGCCAAACCGGAATCGGCGAAATACGTTGTCTTTTCCTGGTTCAGGGGGATCGGTGGCCGAGTGGGCTAGCGCACACCAGCTCGGGGCACGTGGAGCGAAGCTCGCGCTGCAGAACCTAGGGATCCTGGGTTCAATCCCCACCCCTGCCCGTTTTCGATCTGGATGAGCATCGTACCGGCGTGCGGTCGTGTATCACTATACTGCGTGATGCACGTTAAAGACCCGCAGTTAGCGGTTGTACTGCACTGGCTAAATTGCTCATCTACAGCGAGTGACTCGTCGCAACTTTCAAATGGCTGACCAACTACACGCTGTATAAATATCCACACAACCCCAATTATTATTAATTTGCTGGTTCATATATTGAATTACTTTGCAGTTGGGTATGATCGGGGCGCTTTAATACGTACGCGCCCTTCGGAAAAGCCTGATCTGTAACGTGAATCGTATGTGCATGCGCGGAACAGTGCTAAGTGGTAGATTGAGAGTGGAGAACATAATTCTGAACGTCCCCCGAGGCGAACCATGAGCCCGGACCCCTAGATTTTGAGCCCGACGATCATCAAGAGTGTCTCTCTCTTCTCCTCGTCGGCGCGCATGCGCGGGTCGAGGGACGATGCGCTCACTGGATGTGCTGCAGTCTTCACAATGTCTGGCAAAAAGGAGTGTAAATTAGAGATAGATTAAAAGAAGCGGCGTAGGACTAAGTATAACTATCTCTATGGAATGAAAATGTGCGGATATTTGATGCTTAGTTTAGTTACACTTATAGGGCGATTCACACATTTGCGTTGAGCCCGACCAAGTGCAACTGGAACAGCTCGCGACGTACGGATTGCCATGGCAACACCGGCGTCGGCTCCAAGAAAACCGGTTTTTACCCCGTTGCAGTTGCACTCGGCCGTATACTCGACGCAGGTGTGTGAATCGCCCTTTAAACGGGTTGCTATGGCAACAGCTGCGTCGGCTTCAACAAAGCCGGTTGCTGGAGCCAACGCAGCTCTTGCCATAGCAACCCGTAAAGGATGAACGTCGCAAGCCGTTGCAGTCGCACTCGGTCGGAATCACGTAAGTGTGTGAACCAACCCTATAGGGCTCGTTTTAATTTAATCGGCATAACACAGCCTTCATAGAAGACAAGCCTGCAGTGCTATCGCATTTCGACGTAGAGTTTGCAACGAAACACAGCAGAAGCAGCCCCGTTTCTTTTATCGTTATTTGGCAGTGATCGAGAGCACTTGTGTCACAGCAGTGTACGGTTCTCAAGGCTTTGTTGATAGCTCTGTTTATTTGCTCAGCTGTAATCATCGTCCGCTCATCCCAGTCCGATAGAGGAATGACGAAAAAAAAAGAAAAAAAGAACGCCGGTTGCGTGATGATTTCTATCGGCCGGCGACAGCAGTTCCGAAATTCAGAACAAACGCGTGAGTATGACTCGAGATAAGGTTGTCGACCTTTGTGAGATCTATCTGGTCGCTCTGAAGTTCAACTAGGTTCAGCAACCTCCAGTCGTTTGACTACCACAATCAAAAACGTGACTCTCTTTTTTTTTCTTTTTTTTTTGGGGGGGGGGGAGGGGTAAATTTACATAAACGTTTTATTAGACGGGAAATATTAACGCGCGCGAATATCTTGAATGGTTCACTTTTCGCTCTCGTGTATTGTTATTTTTTATATTTTAGGAAGGTAAAGGCAGTGGCGCGCATGACCATCGCGCTCCATGGGCCTCGGCCCGGTCCTCATAAATCCCTCTGTGTGTTCTATCATCTTGTCTTGACCTCTCGGCCGCCAAAAGCATCATCCTAACATCATGATGGAGGTGCGGAGTACCTCAATCACTTTTGGCACTGCTTGATTATCTCCATTGGTTCGTGTATGCCGTCGGCTGGATTCGTATCACATAAAATGAAACGGAGTATAGTTCTTGGTATGTAGTACGTGTCACGGCCCATGGCGTGCGTGTCAACGTGCTCGTTTTCGGCGGGTTCCGTCCCTGCACCCGTGGTTATCTACTGGTTCCCGGAGAATGCGCTCAACCTTCGAGATAAGCCGTGGTCCAAGGCCCATAACCGATAAGGCCACGAATTTATGATTCCGCTTATCCATGGACACGCTCGAGCCGCTTCCAAAGTTGGCGGCTTTTTTCCTCTATATTTCGCGTCAGTTTGTGTGCAAGTTCGCCCTATCTTTCCACACTCTCTCTCCCCTTTATCTTTTATCTCATCTTTTTTTTCTTGTTCCTTTCGACTGAGGCTTTATCCGCTAAACTTCTATTTCCGTTCGAGGCCGAGATAAAGCGAAATCTGGCGATTCCGTCGACGAGCTTAGTCACATGCGGCTCTTCACGCGCACGTCCGCTGTGTCACTCGGGAGGAGTGTTTTTGGGGCGTCGTCATCAGTCTTGCCATCTTTGGTGTCAGTCGCGTTCTGTTGCCCTTTTCCTGGTACTTTCATTTTTTACAGCGAAGCTGTTTATGGCTAGGGTTCCGTGGATTTTTCATGTGCGGCAACGAAAAACTCGCGCGCCCTCTTTTTGTCGTCGTTCCAAGCGCTTGCATGCCTAGCTTCCTTCGCGGTGGCGTCCCTCGCGTGCCTCTTTCCGCCGGGTGGCGGTCCGCGTCGCGCGTGTCTACTTTCCTCCGGCTCCTCGGGGCGGCGATAGTTCGTACCTTTGTTCAAAACTCAGTGTCACGTATGTGTCGTGTGCTAAACAGCTTCGCTGGTCATCCACTTTCGCAGAGTGGAATGGCTCATGATTTTTTAATTGGCTTACGAAACTCAAGGCGTGACAGGGCTCTTCCTACCATCTTACACACTCTAAAAAAAAAAAGTGCTAGTCTTACACTTATTCCTCTCATATAATGCATCCCAATAGTTAAGTACGACGTACAGCGCGCTGCACGTCGAACTGACGACCCCAAATTTTACGATGGACTTGATAACGGTACAATATAACTTATTACAACAGCTAAAGTACCTATCAAAGACTATATAAGAAACACTGAGAGTTTTTCTTGCAACAGGGCTGAAGAAAACCCTCGAATGAGTTTTTCTTCTGTAGTCGGTCAGTAACACAGTACAGTATCTATTTTATTAGGGTGTACCACCCGGCTATCAAGCCGCTCGTGAAGTTTGGTACCGTCGGTTCGACGTCAGCGCTGTACGTCGAAGTGAAGTTCTTGGGGTGTATTATATGGGACAGAGGGTGTAAGTACTACACCCCTATTTCTGGGAGTGTAAACAATCGCTCGCAGCCAATGATATTGTGGCATCGTGCCAATAAGAACACGCCTATAAGATCGATTCACGATGCCAAAGACTTCGAACAAAGTCGTTTTGTTTTAGGCTGTCGGTAACTCAACTTGTACGGTATACTCAGTTGCAAGTAATCATGTTACATATGTGATCTATTAATTTCTGAAGCAAATTTGTGATAATTTTATTACATTTACTAGGAAGTGACTCACAACAGTAATCTGATTAATCTTGAAAGTACTAAGATGACTTCCATACCGCTACATTCTGCTTTTCCTCCAGTTTTGTGACGGCACACTTTTGTTTGTGCAAGTTTTTATACTAAAAATGAATCCCCGAACCGAATCATTCCGACAGGTGAATGGTTTATCGAAATTGGTGAATTAAAATAGCGTAGTTCATAATTTGGTGATTCTAATCCAATAATGGACAGTACAAGGTACCCGTCTTCCAACTGGCAAGAAAATTTGTCGTTTTTTTTTTTGCTTGTTTAAATGATGAGAAGTAACGGTTACTTTTCGAGTAACGCCATATTTACTTCTCGGCTTAGATCAAGTAATCTAACGTTTTGAACATGACACTTGCTTGTAAGCGATTTTTTTCTAGAGTAATTGTACAAGACTGGCCCGGAAAAGCTCTTTGCAAGTCTTAGCCGCCACAGAACATTTACTGCACCGGTTACATTTGCAATATTTGCACTTAATGGCAAGTTAAGTAAATATTTATTCAGCATTCTTTTGTCGGTGATATTAAACAATGAAACATTAAATGCTTGAGTCAATTGAATGCGCGTAAAATGTTCGGGCGCTATTCCACATCCTGCCACGTGCAGTCGAGCGTATATCCGATTCAATTTGTCAAAGCGACAGTCTGGATCGTTCCCTTCTAATCTTCCGAAGTCGGCCAGGTGGAGTGCGCGCAAGCGGAGCGTTACGCAAATTTCAATCGGAAAATCGCCAAAGGGTTTTTACGACGGATGATCTGGGTGGCCAAACTATGGCACCACCATGGCCATTCGGCCATGCATCGATTCGGAGCATGACCATTTCGGGCTTCAAGACCAGCTCGAAGCTAAAAAGGCTTCACTTCGTGTTTTATTGCGTGTGTTTTTCTACATTAAAACCGAAAAAAAATAATATTTCAATCGTCGAGAGGCATAGAAAAGACGATATAGGCTTCCGACTTTGTATATTAGCTTTACTCGTTTGTTACAGCGTAGCATGTTTTCCAATTAATAATATCAAGGTGAAAAAACATATCATCGGGCGGTTTTTTCTTTTTCTTGTTAAATTTTGGAGCAGTTGGGTTGGGCGACGAAAGATGAAGTATAATCTAGAGAGCAGCAACGAAAAAGGTTGGGCTAAGAAAAACAGAACTATAGCCGCTGGAATCCTCTGAATTCTCAAGCTTTCTAATCCACGCAATTAAGCAGTATGGTTGCCTTTCCCTAAACTGGGTATGGCGCAATTAGTAAATATGTTTTCAAATGCATCCACTATACTCTATCGGAAATTGAATAACAAACCACGAATTAGTAATAACCTGTTGCGGCGTACACTGCCGACAATTTATTTCTGCAACCTATTTCTGAAAAAAAGAAACGTGAGTAAAGGTGTGTGCTTACTTTTCACTTCTTCTGTATACCTTTAAAGGAGACTGACACTCTCCTTCCCTCCGAAAGCTCTTTTTTTTCTCTTTTCTTTTTTTCTGCCAGACGATTTATTTTGGTGTCGGACTACCCCAATCAATATTTTGCTACAGCGTCACGTATATTTTTCAATAAAGTAAAAAAAAAAACGCAACTGCTCCAAACCGAAACTGGATCTGAACTGGGAAGGAAGAAGAAGTATGAAAAAAGGAAAGTTGTCGGAAATCAGATGGCTGTGGAACGTTTTTTTTTTTAATATTCTTTGCAGTCAACGTGTTTGCTGCCATTTAGAAGCCACAAAAAAAAATGGGTATCATATTTATTTTTATATTTAATATTGAGTGTGCCTTCTTTGACCCACGACTTTGACTATATTCGGTGGTCGTGTCTCAACCATCGAAAACGGCACGTGACCACGGAGAAGAGAGTGAGCGCGACTGAAACCGGCCAGTTCTCGATTGGCGTTTTTCGGGCGGAAAGAAAACGAACTTCAAGCCGCAAATTGTGGTCCGGGGTAGTTGGGCTCTCATATGTCGCGTACAAATAAAAAAGTAATAATTATTCTGGTAGGCTGTTTAGACGTCGGAAGAATGCTCATGAGTTTTAGCATGGGGCGAGGGCCGAACCTTGCTACCGCTCATCAGCCAATGAGACCGAGGCATTAGCCGAGAAGAGCGCTGAAGGACCAATCACGAAGCAAGAAGCGTTAGCATAATAAGACACGCCCTGCGTTTCTGAAGCTCGCAGGGACCATACGCCAAACCAGCAAACAAGCTTTTGAGGCATGAAATGCTCTTTAACGGAACACTCCCAATCCCAACATTTTGTCCGTCCGGCCGTCCGTCCGTCCCCTCGTCCGTGCTTTTCCCACTAAATTCATTGGTGGAAAGTAAATTTGTGTTTAGGTCACGTGACATCAGTGTCACGTGATCTAACGTCACGTGCTCTGTCCGGCGAGGAAACTGATGTCACGTGGCCCCCTCACGTGGCCCATTCACTTTCCCGCTAAATTTAGGGGAAACTTGACGTTACGTGCCCTGACGACACGTGACAATCCATAAAACTTCCCTACAAAATCTAGCAGAAAACAAACATCACGTGACCTATACAAAACTTAGTTTTCCCGCTAAATTTGGCGGGAAGTTTGATATCAAATGACCTATGCACCTAGTTTGCCCCGCTCAATGTATATAGCGGGAAATGGATAAAAATAACGAGGTTTTTTTCTTCACTCCCCGAAACGACGGTTTAATGTCTTCAAAATAATTTAGACCATCGCACCATAAAATACTGCATTTCACGCATTAGAGGACATTAGAGATAGAAGGTCGCGGCCAATTCTTGCTTAGGACAATTGGCAGTCGGCTATTTGTCGTGGAGGTCGGTACATTTATTACAACTGCAAACCGTTACTTTTCATGTCAGGAGATTGTCTCCTGCGATATACAGGGAACTTGACGCACAGACCTTAGCGTTCTCCTTCGAGTGAAACAAGAGGAACGCCCAAAACGCCTTTCAGCACCGCTGTTTCGCGAACTATCATGCCTTTTCCCCTTGTTTTCACTTTACACTTCCTAAAAACGTCTCGGAAAAAAATATGAAAGCCACTCCTGTTCATGTGCTCAACTTTCCGTCCGAAGCCACGCCCGAAATGCTTAAATATGACTTTAACAAAACAAAAAAACAAAGCGAATTTTAAAACAAAAACACAAACTTGCGGTTTTCCATGCCAGATAATCAAAAACACTTCAAAGGAGCAAGCCCGCACGCCGCTGCTCCGCCACTATACTACCAATACAGTGCCAACCACCGTCCGTGTGTAACGCTTTTTTAACGAGTCTTTAAATCTGAGAGGGACGTGCAATACACCGCTACGATTGTAACACTATATGTGTCGTCGGCATATGTTCAACGACTTTTTCGCCTACATCCGCTCTGCATTACGCGTTCTCTTGTTCCTCATAACCCCCTCCCCCCTCCCGCGTTCTTCGGAATTTTAGGGGTCATAAAGCAATAAACGTGGCGGCTATCTTACACTCCCCCGTCTGCCTCTGTGCTCCGCGAATACTGGAAGCGAATTCGGGGAAAAAAAGATAGGAAGGCGTTGTTTCGTTTGAAGTTTCCGTTCGAGTTTTCTTGTCTCAGGTTTACGATAATGATTTATTTTTACTTCTTCATTGTTTTTTGTTGTAACTGTTTTATCAAGGGAGCGGTACCGGCCATATCACACTTTGTACTCAGTTGGACGCTGCAAGAATAAAAGCCCGCGGAAGAATCAAGTAAGTATCGCGTTATACAGCGTTCTTTCTACACTGCAGATTCACTGGTCGACCTAAGCTTGTACTGCTGCGTCCCATTCGAAAGTCTATACTTCCCTGAAAACACTCAAGATCACTTTCAATGGCGTTTGCCCGAGGAGCCCTCAAAGGACAAAAACTATACAAATGAATGCTAACTTACACCACAAATTTACGACCATCATCATTGCAGTGTTGAACCTATTGATGACGCTGAACTATTCGATTCAAAGCAGTAATTGTACGCCCCCCCCCCCCAAAACAAAAAAGTGTTCTTTTTGTTTTAGAATAAGTGGCTTGCACATTGCCATAGCCGCCTATATACTGACAAAGCTACCTGGCAGATCGCCACGAGAAGCGGCCGCCGAAATGGAAAAGGTGGAGCGGCAGACAACGGATGAGAGGAGAGCCACGTGACTGGTGACCCGCTGCGGCGAGACGCCGAGACACACTTCTCCCGAGCGAACAAGTGTGTTTCGGGTCCTCGCCGCTGCAAAAGCTGTGCGCTGACGTCCAATTTCCTCAAGAAATGGCTCTTTGATTCTCTGTGCTACCAGATCCTCGCGCTCCAAATCTGTGATCGGGCACTCTATGGCTCCGTCGTCAAACTGCCAGGCTTTGTGAGTATAGAGGAATCTCATTACATATTATCAGCGGCCAGTCTGGTGATTGTGGCTGCATGCCTGGCTCACTGGTTGGAAATCTCACATGACGAGACATAGATTTTCCAGTACAATCTTGAAACAGGAAGGCGCGGCGAAGGCACTTGAAGGCTCCCACATCCCACAGAATGAAAATGTGAAGTCTAGAACAACCGGCGAAGGAAAAGAAAAAAAGGCAGCGCTCCCGAGGGAATTTTTACGTATAATCTCCCGACAGCAGCACTTCTTTCTAACGTTGGAAGATTTGTATGCGACAGTCTGTGGACAGGGGAGGGGCATGTTGAAGGGGATAACAGCTAAGTTGTGAGATCGTTTTATAATGAACCGCACTTTTGCTACCGGACTTATTATTTATTAGCCACGCCTCGTACGCTGCAGGAGGTACGCGCTCGGCTGCAAGGCCTCAAGAATTATCGCGGGTGTGACGTGGATGCAAGGCATTGTGCACGTGACGTCGGTGTACCACGCTGGTGGTCATTACTTCTTGTTCTTCCCGATAATAACAGATTCCGTGGCGTGAAATGTCTGCTGCAGAAGGTATACACGCTCAGTGGCAGGGCAACGACAATCCGTTTGGTGGGATCGCCAAACAGGTTGTGGTTCCCTGCTCGCCACAAAATGTCCGCTGATGGGATGTTAATGCAAGCCATGCATTCTGGTTTTAAAAGACGCAACTTATAACTCAAAATGTGTTTTATCAGCCGATATCTACGGAGTTTTGCAATGTTCGGCTGCTACAGGCCGGGTGTAACAGCCGGCTGTAACGAAAAACCAACACCGAAAAGCGTTACACACATAGGGAACCACGTAAAAACACTAGTCCGCGGCAGGATTTGACCTCGCCACCCTGATATTGTGAGACAGGTACTTTGTCGACAAATCAATCCAGGAGTATTTTTTTTTCTTGCTTGCAAAAACAAGCAACAAATGCACGTCAATACAACGAAAAATCTAACACGACAATTCTGCAGTACTTATTAAAAAGCCCGCATTTCGAGCAGTACTTTACACAAGCCTAGCAAATCGGGCTGAGGTTCGAGTGTGTTTAACACATTTTCCTTTTGTTTTACAAGAGAAACAAATAGGAGCGCACTTCTTTGGCGTTGGGGTCGCATGCTTAACTGCCATACCTGACCGCCAAATGCTACATATATCCCCCCACCCCCAACCCCCCTCCAAGAGAAACATGTCATATTGCGCACAGTCATTTACCAACTTTAACCAGCGTATGCCCGATGGGGTTATGCATAACTTTTTCTTCAAGGTACGCCGGAGGCCATCCCAGAAGCGATCCATCGTCGGTGTTCGGAACGCACAAAACACACCGTCCATGAGATTCGCTTGAGTATCACGGCGTGTGTCAGAAATAAGAGGCGAATCTTTGGTAGGCGGTGCCGTTCAGGCGCCCTTCTCTTTTCCTTTCACCCATTCTATTCTTACCACTTTTTGTCAGCATGATCATGCTTGTATAGCTTTCTTGTCTCCTAGAGGTGTACTACAAATTCCTCCTTTGAATAGAATTCCGCAGCGTCACTCCTATCTTCAACACTCTAAAGAGACTAGTATGGGGCGGCTTACCCTTGTACTGTGAAGGCTACGAATGACGCAGCGCAATTCGATTGCAATCGCTATATTCACACACCCCCTAGCTTTCTCAAACGTAAAGCTATAGCCGGTAAGCAAAAGAAAAAAACAGCGGCTCAATTCTTTCTCTCTACATTAACAAAAAGGGAAAGATTCTGTAAGTCAACGTCTAGAAAAATATGGTATTAAGACACCAAAAAAAAATCTAGAAAGGAAGGACCTTTTATGCCTCCTTTTTTCCCTCTATGAGGTCCCAGCTCCGCTCCGGCGAAGACGGCGATACCTCGACTGTTTTGACTTGGAGGCGAGGCCCGTGTGCAGCACGTCTGCGTCGGGAGAGGGAAGTCGAGGTGCGCCGAGCATCGCCGGTCTCCTCGCTCAAACCGAGCGTGTCAGTTGCTGACGCGGCCGGCTTTTCGCCGCCGCCGTTGCCATGGGGACTCCACCACGGTCTAAGTGCGTGGGCGGGGCCCCGTCGGGGTCCTTTCCCGGATGGTTGCTGTCGCCGCGGAAACCTGCCTTCTGGCAGCGTGCTGCTTAGCTTTCACAAAGCAAGTGGGCCCCCCTGTGCTATGTACACCTTCGCAGTAGCGCTTATCACCCAGGCGAAAAATCCCGAGTCATTCGTCTGAGGGACGCATGACCGGCAACAGCCCAGAAGAGCTGCGCATGCTCAAAGGGTCTATTCCTGTCCTCTAGTATCGCGAAATCCGACAGCATGACACGGTGGTGGCTTCTGTGACGTCATTTGTTGCACCTTCGGGACCACCTGATGTATGGGCGGTAGAGGACATTATAAACACGCCGGCCAAAAGACGCGTTCCAGGCGCACTATAGTTATCATCTCCAGGCTGAGAGTCACTCTCACCAAGACGTTGCCCTCACTCGCCGGTGCTTTTCGTGTGTACGGCTGACCTTTACCAGGTCAGCCGTGCATTTGTTCGCTAATGCTCTTTTGTCATTTTTCCAGATTGCGTTTTCGAGCCAAACCAGCTTTTTGCTCTCGTCATTCGTTGGGGGGCACTACACCGATTCGCAATGATTGACCGCAGCGAGTTATGTGGTAAAGTACAGGGTGTTAAAAAAAATTAGGGGGATTTTTTAGCCCCAAAAATAAACTTTGGATGGCGCAGCTCTCATTCTCCGCCAAAAGGTAGCGCTAGAGGTCTAACGAAATGCCAAAATTTCAGCACAATCCAATCTTTTTTTTTATGTTTTAGGTGATTTTCTGAAAATTTCAATGGGAAAATGTGGCTCAATTTCGCCCCTTTTCAGTTTCTGACGCCATAGAGCACCCTGTGTTCGAGAGTTCTGTCGGCCAACATTTTCTCATTGCCATTTTCAGAAAATCATTTATAACTTTTGAATGAAATATTGGTTCGCGTCAAACTTTGGAATCTTCTTCGGACGTCTAGCGCTACCTTTCGGCGGAGAATGATCGTTGGGCCATGCATAGCAAAACAGGTACGTTTTTTATTATTGTTTTTTGAATAACTTACAGTGTCCGTGAGGGCATTATAGTGGGAGAGGTTCAGTACGAAAATGAGCGACGCAAAGAAAACGCTTAATAGTTTGAACAATTATAACTCAAAGTGTTCCTTACCCGCCGTAAATGACATGCTAAATAGAAACAAAACAGAACCCAAACCTGCAGTAAAGCTATACACACTCGTAAAAATATACAAACAGAATGGCGGTTCGTAGAAAGAGTAAGTATTAAGGAATTTGACAATGCATGAAAAAAAAGTTTACATT